>JBAMDN010000738.1:0-19615 GCA_037074945.1 Tetracladium marchalianum | reverse complement strand
CTTCACCCTGGCTACCCACTTTAGGATGATCAATCCACCGATTTAAAATAGAGGATTAGATAGAGAGATTGCGATCCTTGACTTTGTACAATATAAATACTGCTTTATCTGCCAGAGGAAAAAAGTGGTCGCAGATTTTGAGACAGTAGTCCGATTAGTTTTCCCAAATCGCAGAGCCTTGCGGGTGAAAAGTGAGAAGGACTGCTCACCATCAATTATGATTGGTTTCTCCACATCTTGTACAAAAAGCAATTCTGGAAACAACCCTTGGTTGCTGCAAAAGCTGTTGAATGGCTGAGAACAAATTAATTGTTAGTTGATCTGATGTTATCATTGTTTCTTGTTTCCTCTGATCATGTATCTATCTTTTCCCTAGTGCAGATTGTTTCAAATTTCATATCAGAGTGATTCCGAGATGAAGGAATACTCTTGGGCACCACCATGACCCCGCCTATCGCGATAGAGTATTCCAAAAGACTTGAAATGCACATTCCATGTGCTCCAATTCCCAACTCAAACATACTTCACATCAAATCCCCGTGAACTCCATCCCAACCATCCATAAATACATATATGTCTCCCAACCCAAACTCCATTGACAAACACAATTAGACCTTACCAATCCCCTCCCATATTCAAATTGGCATTCAAAAGCCACCTCCCCACAATCTTCATCGCCACGACTCCCAAACCCAAAAAACACCCACCCGCAAGCAACAAGAAAACCACAACCCACTTCCTAATCCTAAAAGCATCCTCCACTTCCCTCTTCATCATAGTCTTCTGCTTCGTATGCCAATGCCATTCTTCCTCCTTCTCCTCAACATCCTGAACTTTCTTCGTTTGAAAGTCAGTCGAGCTAAGAACACCTAATTTGACTTTCTCTCCTTCTTCTGGTGTGTTTGGCGGATGTGCAGTCAATGGGTTCTGGATATATGCGTATGGACTTGTGCTTGGTGATGTGGACGAGGTCGAGGTGATGGGTGTGAATACTAAAGCGTGGAAGAGGTTTTTGATTCGGCCATAGAGTGTAGTTGGCGTGGCAGTTGGCGCGGAAGAGGAGCGCAGCGAGTGATTGTGGGTGTCGATGAGGAACAGGGAGATGAGGAAAGAAAGGAATGTGAGGGGTGTTATAAGGAGCTGTTGAACAGATCAGCTCTTGCTGGCTTGTGGTTGACAATTAAACGGGAAAGGAACATACTCGAGAAATTGTACCCTCTCTCTTCTCCTTTGGTGCTTCAGGAAACGGAAGAGATGTACTCGACGCATTGCAAGAGTTGGATTGAGAGGTTGGTGGGGAAGCCGACAGAGATGCCATTGTGAATATTCGAGATCGATCAGGAACTGTTGATTTTCGCTACAAGCTATGTTATGTTCATGAGATATAGAAGTGCGGGAGCTCTTTTTGATGTTTTGTTTCGTGTGGTGGGGTGAAGGCTAGATCCGGCTGTCCTCGAAGGTATTGCGGACAAGGCTGTGCGTTGCTGTGCATTGGTCGGCTCCTTCGGCTGTGTACGTCATTGGGCAACGAATATCAAAAATCTTCGTAACCGCATACAACAGTTCGTCGATCTCGAGGCGCGTGGATGAATAATGATAAACGAAGAACGAGCAACCGTATGAGAGACGTAGATTCTTATTTCATGTGATGCTTGGAGAACAATTGAACTCATACTCCGACGATCCCCTTGTCGCAAGGCTGAGCAGTGTTAAATTTTATTTCCGTCAGCCTTGGCAAGGCTGTGAAACAGACAGAAAAAGATTTTGATCTTCTTCACGACCATGCCAACAGGCACAGATTCGCAATGAAAAAAGGGAGGTCTTGTCAGACGTCCAACAACACCCACTCAATCGAAGTAGCCGAAGCCAACTCAGAAGGAGTCAAGATCATCACCACCCTCTATACAGGCCGCACAAGTGCAGACCGCCATCTTTGCAGACAGTGCGAGGGCAAAAGGTTTCACTCTTGAGCATCGCGGATCGAATCATCGTCCAAGATGGATTCTGTAGCTCGTTTGAGAGACTCAGAAGAGGACGTTTACTATAGAATAGATTCTATGCTGTTGGTGGGAAGAGAGGGTTAGCTGGATGTTCGTGAAGTTTATGTTTGGGATGCTCAAGGTTGGGGTGAGGAACGTACAAGTAAGATCGTCTGAAGAAAAAAAGAAGAGAAGGAGGGAGCGAGGGCAGGTATTTGTAGGAATTTCGGATCGCGCTAGGGAATTTGGCGCTAAGGTTTTTTTTCTGGTAACCTCAGAAACCAGGCACAACATCACGGAGTGGTTGACCAATGGAGGCATATCCGGTCACCATTATTCACGTTTGGAAAGTGTACATGTCAAGGTTGCGAGGCCAAAGCTTCTTTATTACGTTAGAACATCCATTTATTTCTCTATCTATCCATTCATTCATCATGAATCCCATTTTCCAGACCTTCAGAAATGCAGGAGATAATGCGCTCTATCTTGGGTATTCAGCTCCATTTTAGATCCTCCCTCCTCAACCGCTAGCTCTTGTGTTCGAGATTGCCAGGACCAAAATATCAGTTGCTCCAATCTCACACAGTTTGTCCATTACAACGGCGATCTCCTTCTTTTCGACCATCACGCTAACTGCAACCCATCCTTCAGCTTCCAAAGCATTGATGGTAGGTGCACGCTTGCCAGGTGTGATAACGGTAGCCTCTTGAAGCTTTGATCTCTCGACATTGTATTGGCAGAGGACGTATTTCTGGGCAGCTGCAAAATTTCAGTAGGCGTAAAGGGGAGAAAGTTAAGAATTACTCACTAATGACACCTCGAATTCTTGACGCGATGAGTTCAACTAAGGCTGGGTTTGATGGACGTTTTGACTTGACGAGAACTGCGGTACTCGATACAACAGTCTCGATGGCCTTGAGACCGGCTGCCTTCATTGTCTCGCCAGATTCTAAGTGATATTAGCACTTATCAGAAATCATGATGTGTCAACCTACCAACAAGATCAACAATTCCATCAGCAACACCCAAAGCACAAGCAGCTTCAACACTACCGCTCAATTCGATGATCTTTGTCCTCAACTTCTTGCTTGTGGCAGCTCCATTTGCATTGCCGCTGGCAAGATCAGCCTCCGCCTCCAACTTCGCAAAGAAATCCTCAGCGAGGTGAACAAAGCTTGTGCCAATGTTCTTTCCAATCAAATCGCTGGGAGTGACATATTTGCCCTTCTCTGGTACTTGTACCTGAAGTTTGCAAGCACCGAAGCTCAAATCCAGAACCTCCTCGCATCCTATCTCTGCTTCCTCCTCAACAGGTGTGGCCTTGCCAGACTCTGCTCTCCTCCTCCTCTCTTGTTCAACGCCTACTGCATGCTCGGCAACAGTGTCTCGTCCTGTGATACCCAGATCAACTCGCCCTTCGCCAACAAAAGTTGGAATATCGGCTGCGGGCAGGAAGACCAAGGCAATTGGGAGATTCTTGACTAAGGCAATATCAAGTCGATTCTCTCGTCGGAATTGAATATCTGCACCCTCCAGAAGATTAAGTGCGGCTTGTAATAGACGTCCCTCTGTGTGTGAATTAGCAATTGTTTGGGCAAAGCAAACCAACCCCGCATTCACCGGAACAGAGTGATTCACTCACTCTTCGGCACCGCAAACAGAAGTCTGCCCTCTAAGCTTAAGGTGCTGTTAGTAGTATTCTTCGTGTTCCCTCCATCGTCCTCTCCGTGCTTCTCGAGGAAATGGGGCATCTTGAAGTACATTCTGATGTCTCCCAGAACTTACTGATTAACGAGATCCATGACTGCTCTTCAAATACGCAGTGTCTGCTTTGTTGCTCGTCTTATGCTCCGGTCCCTCTCTTGCTGCAGCGTTCCGTGGCGGGGTCAAAGTCTAAGAAACTCCAGTGTGTGTCGACCGTGGAAATACGTTGCTGTGATTGCGTAGAGATCTCTGGATAAAGATGCTGTGACACTTGATAACGTCAAATGGGAGAGAAACACGACGAACGTGGGGTTACCAGAGACTCAAAAGTGAAAATGCGAAAAATGGCTTTGCTACATCGGCATCTGTCACTGTAAACCAGTCACTGCGACCACGGACCTTCACCAGTCAGGGCATCCGGCGACCTCCATCACCCAATTCAATTCACTTTTGCACACCCACCCCACCTTCGCCAAGCTTTTATGCCATCCCCTCGATACGGTCTAGCGTTATTCCGACCAGAAATCCGCGCTAATTAGACGAACCCTAGAATCGCACATCGAAATTTCTACGATCCAAGAAGCCAGCCGCCCATTTACGACGCCAAACGACAACAATCTCTATCCGTCAACTCAACGAATCCCCGCGCATTCAACCAGTGAGCAATCCCACGATGTTGGAATATGGCAGACTCAGATACTGAGGTGCTGCGAGGGTGGTGACGGAACCGAGCGCTAACTTTGTGCTGGAAAAATAGATCGCAAATATGGATTCTTCCAAAGTCCCCGTCAAGCTCGTAAAGGTCACCCGTGTTTTGGGCCGAACCGGTACGTTCATCTGCGCCTTCGAGGGAAGAATTTTCGAGTGAATTGCTGGCATATACATAATTTTTGGGGGTGCAGGAGGAACACGAGAATGAGTGCTGATTTGATGGGAAAACCAGGTTCCCGTGGAGGTGTCACCCAAGTCCGTGTCGAGTTCATGGATGATACCACCCGTAGCATTATCCGCAACGTCAAGGGCCCAGGTACGTGATATCTATCTGGCTTACCGACCTAAGCCTCCAAGTTCGCGATTAGCAGTCCCCGAACACCAAGCTAATCCACCACACAGTCCGTGAGAACGACATCCTTTGCCTCCTCGAGTCCGAACGTGAAGCCCGCAGACTGCGTTAAACCGGAACGGTGCGTGCGCTGGGGAAATATTTGGGTTTCTTGGGAGTGTGGAAGAAAATGGGATTTGCAACTTGGGAATTTATACTAGTTCTTGCATGGATGGGCGTGTACAACCGCGAGACAGCGACTTGCTGAGGATGGGAGCTACGGCTTGAGTACTCAAATTCAAGGATTTTCCACACCAACTTTTCGGGAGGCATATGATGATCCTGTGAGGCTTGGTTCGGTGGTCTTGGGGGAGTCGACTATGATGCCTTAGGAATGATGAGAGGACTGGAAATTTTCTTGGATGAGAGGACAACTCTCCGTTGAGATTTTGGGTTTGTTACGAGTTCTAGAATTCAGTGCCCGTCTCAGGAGGCTCTCGATTTCATAAACCTAGGAAGTCCAGTGGTGCTCAAAATATACCTTGAATGGCAAAGTTGCAAGGGAGAAGTCTCCAAGTTTTCCTCTCTATCTAGGGCATCCTTCAATTCTGTCACATCCAGCGCGACAACGTCAGAGCAAGCGTTGTATTCTTTTTCTTTTTCAAAACCAGAAGTTCTTACTCGTCTTTCTAACTGCATTGTTCATTGGCTGTCATCACAACTATTATTGTCATTGCGAATCCTGCCCTGTTTGCGTATGAATTTTCAGAGAAATCCCAGAGAAGCCCCCACCATTATTCGTTCCTCTACTCTTTTTCCTCAAGCAAACTTACAAGAGGGTAAGGTTTTCTGCTTAATTCGCGATCGTCAAAATGCTGCCAACTGGTGTTATTTTACGAAATTCTTGGCGCTTACGGAGGTCAAATTTCTTGTCACCCAGCCAAGATGGCAGATGAAGTCGCTCTCATAGAACACAAGAAGTGGGAAGACTCATAGAGTGTGGAGAACACAGTTCTCGCTCAAACGCAAGCAAGCAGATGATAGAATTAAGACGGCACATTTCAGGTGAGTGTGTTCTTCTGCTGTGATGAGAATGACCAATCCGTTACAATTGGTCAGCATTAAGCGACAGGTCAAAAGGACATTTTTAGAGCAGGTCTGAGTAGGAAAGAATAGGGCGCATCACACCTGCTTTCGACATACAAGATGTTGCGAAAGAAAATGTTCATTAGATTTTGGCTTGTACTTTTTTCCATATGCTAGGATAAATTGCAAAACTTCTACTTCAAACACCCTCCACTGCCCCTCCCGCCTCTGTGTCGAACATTCAAGTCAAGAAGTGAAATAAAAAACAACAATGGAAAGGCCAAAAGCGATCAATCGTCTTCCCCGCGTCAATTCTTTCAAACGAAGGTTGCGAAATCCAGATCTGCTCATGAGCCACCCACCCCAGCTCCTCCCTTCCCTCCACCGCTCTCCACCACTCTAGCAGTCACCATCTCTGCTACTGTAAATCGAGCATTAGATGTCAGTAAATTGAATCTCTAGCTATCGTGATTGCAAGAATAGATAATATGAACTTACGTAACATTCCAGTTATCATGAGTAAAAGTCTGAGCGGCGTACCAATCTCTAAATAACCTTTGTCCCATCCACAAGCTGATTCGCCCTATTGTGCTCCATCCGCAACGTCATTCCAGGTGTTAACCCAAATATTGTAGGTGTTATATTTGCACGTCCAGATCGCTGAGCCGCAAGAACAGGAGACACGACAGCAGGCGCGTGGGCTCAAGCTTTTGTCGAGAAGTCAGTATCAGGGCCATGTACATAAAGTAACCTCATTACTCAATTTCCATTTTGTCTGCACGATCGTGCGTTCACATAGTCTTTTCATTTTCTAATCAGATATTCAGATTGTTTTTTGAGAAGAGAAACATACTCCAGTGCGCCTCTCATGCGCCGGAGGTAAGCAATACCACCTTGAAGATCGCTGCCTATACTTCTGAAGAAGTGTAATCAGATCAACAATATAGATCAGCCAAACACAGGACTTCGGAGAGGCTTCATGGAGACAACAATAACTGTCTTTCTTTTTATCTTTTTCAACTTACGTTTTCCAGAGGGAAAATCCCGGCAAAGGTTTTTGACCCAAGCATGCTTCTTGAACTTCGCGCTGACTTTACCGGCATTTCTCTTCCTGACTGGAAATTGCTTCTTCCAGTCGGGGTTGAGCTTCTCGACCTCAGCAACGGCTTGCTCGATGGTACCGTTGACTTGAATGGTCTTGCCACCAGGAATGACCTCGAGCTCGAAAGAAGGCTCCTCGATGATGCAGCCTTCAGGAGGGGCGTCGAGGGTCGCACGTCGAGAATTATCTGTGATTGAGCATCATCTGAATGCTCATCAAATTTGAGGAGCAATAGGCAGCAACGACATGTCTCTGTATGGTTGATGTCGTTGCGGATGAGGAAGGTGAGGTGAAGTCTCGTGCATGTCCCTTATATCGCGGGTGAGATTTCTACCATTATGCGTGGTGGAGCATCATGTGTTTGCTATTTTCCATGATTGAGCATCAGGTAGCAATAGGTAGGGATGAATTGTACCTCTGCGGTGTCCTTGTTGAAGTCTTTGCGGAAGAGGTAAATGAAGGATCGTGCATGTATTTTGAGGCCCTGGTGCCATTCTGCAGGGTGAAGCAACAGTTAGTCTGTCTCGTATTCAATCTGGAATCATATAACAACAGGCAGCAATGGATTGTACTTGTGCAATCGCTGAAAGCAGTCGTTGTAGAAGTTCCGGGCAGGTGACAAGAGGTAGGCGAAAGTTCATGTCTGTCTTCTGAATAATAGTAGATCAGAAAATGTTCCTATTCCACTTGGCGGAGTATCAAATGTGGAATCAAACGGTATTGTGTATGTACTGCTTGTTCCATGCAAGCGAAATCTTTGTGTACATGCATTCATTCGGTCACCCAGCGCGATCTTGTTTAGATAGTCAGTAATATAGCAAGTGATAAGGTAGCATCAAACAATGTTACCCACCCCTATGTACAATATGTATCAACCCAACAACTACACTTGACACCCTAAACACAGAAGTACATGGACTCCGTACCCATTTTTAGTATTTCCAACAATCAATATCGAGCCTTGTCTCGTTTTCAGCTTTCATCTTGCATCACCAATAGGGAGTAACCAATACCAGAGGGAGGAGCAGCTCGTAACAAATTTTAGAGTTATTTGCCCAAAGACCAATTAGCAAGCTTTTACGCCGTTTACCGACATGAGCAAAAATGCCGGCAAAGATCACAATGAATTTTGATTGATCAAAGGCGTTGCGCTGAATAATTTGGATGCGGCATTTAACCTATGTTGTCGAAGTTTGAAAAGCGGTTGTACAACTGGCATGGTAATGATGATGTGCTGTACCTCCGTCGCAATGGGTGAGCTGTTGCTGAGATGTGTAACTTCTAATTTCTATATATAGGGCATTCTGGGGTTGAAGTGTTTTAATATTGTGCACCTGTTTTTCATCATTGCCAGTTCTGAAGACTTCACTCTACATGTGTGCGAGGAGATTCAGACCGAAATGTACTCAATTGTGGTGCACATTTCCGACCCCACCACATAATACCTTGAAAGCCTTTCCCTAGATAATAACTCACTCACTTTCTCATCAGCACAACAATAATAACCGGTTTGCACTTTGGCATCTACTCTATAGGGTGGATGGCAAACGACCAATTCAAGGCAAGGCAACACTACCAAAATGTGTAGCAGAGCAGGACTGAATATCAATTCTCTCAATGCCTATTATCATAGTGTTTATACTAAAGAATAAATCAATTAGAAGATGGGTGCCGTTTACTTACCCATCTTGAAGATTAAGTTCTGTATCATTTGCTTTTAGAATGACATTTTTTTGACATCCAGAGATATCTATCTATGTATCTTATCACACAAGTGCAGGCAGTTACAGTGATATATATCAATTACCTTTCTGTTACCATCGCCGTGCTACCAAAATACCTCTCGCTCATTGGACCCCCAAAAAAGACCAATCTCAATCGCCATCTCCTCCCGTCAAAAAATAACCACTTCGCCCCCAAAAATTAGCAAAAAGGATCAAAAGAAACAACCCTACAAGAGGCTCGAACTCTTAACCTTGAGAGAGCACTTGACAAACAACCTGAGAATGTTGTTACAGTAGAAATCTCACGCGCTACCATTGCGCCAGCAGGGCTGATAAATGCTGATTTGTTGGGGACCGACCGGCATAGTTTTGCTAATATACGTTGCGGCATGACTCATCGAATGGAGCACAGCACTTTGAGGAAGTGGGGTTGGTTTTTGAGCTGGCGCTGGGTTGAGTGGTCTCGCTTATTTTGCTGTCGAACTGATGCTGATGCTGGATGAAGATAATCAAGAACAATGTTGCATGTATATTCTTGAGCCTTTTCAAAATATGGTTCTGGGCTTAGTTGCTAGGATATTTACTGCTCCTTTTATTAAAACCTCCTGGGATCTTTCGTGGTACAATACAGAAGATCATTCAATCAATTTCAGCATCCAGATAAAATCCACCCACTCCAAGCATCCGAGGAAAGGTCATCTCAAAAACCCAACACGACCTCACAAACAAAATATGTTTCGCGTGTCAAACCATTGCATTTCTATTTTCATTTTTGCGAGAATAACTAAGTTTTGAGTGTATATCAGCGCACTAATGCTACCTATCGAGGATAAATAGGTAGATGGGTGGGTAGGTAAATGTTATTATCCCCTCCACTATGCACCCCTTTCATCCATACTTTCCATTCCACCAGAATGCCAATCCCAACTCGCCAAGTCAATCCTCCCATGATAAAAGTCCAACCCCATAAGTATGAGAGGATATATATGAGTGCTATAAGGTAAATAGATAAAAAACCAATGCCTTCGTAGGTAATTCTTGATGATGTTTTCCCCGCCCGCCCGCTCGATCATTAATGAAATCCCGCACCGCGACTAGATCTAAAAGATTTGCTCGCCATAGGTGTCAAGATAGAACAAGGAAGAAATTGATTTCTTCTCATCCCTTGAATTCACCTCCTTCAAGATCAGAGTCGGATTCGGAGTCAGTAGATAGGTCAATCTCATCTGGATTTTCCTTTCGGGTGTTCTTGACCGTCATCTCCGCAGAAGTTGAAGAGGGAGAAAAGAAAATGCAGGGGTGAGAGAGTTGAAGAACTTCAATTATTGACTCCTCAGTTATACCTTTCCTCTTTTTGTCCTTTGATTCGATCACAGTTTCATCACCAGATGATGACGTCGCTTCATCATCCGCTTGGTTCTCGGATTGAACGGCGGCGGGTTTGTCGCTCTCAACAACCACATATGCGCGATTATGTTCAATAGCATGTCCACCTCCTCTTGTTGTGACGTTGACCCTGATGTGAGCTTCGCGACCAGCGGCAGTCGATCGAGATTGAAGTTCTGGAGCACCACTCCTCTTCAAACTGCGTCCACGATTTTCAAATTCCGGAGTAGCAGAGTTGTATTTGTTTCCCTCAAGACCAGTAGGTGGTTTCTGTTCTTTGAGAACCTCGACGTTGCTGCAGCCGCTAACACCACTCTCAACTTTTCCAGAAGAAGAGGAAGAAAAAGGAGCCTCCTCAGGACCATAGTCAAGCTCGTTGACCTCATCAGCCCAACTCGTACCAGCAATGGCCTTCCCATCCATCTTCAAAATCTCAACCGTCTGCCCCGTCAACGCAGCTAGTCGTCTCCGTGGTGGTCCTGTAACATTTCTCCCCCTTTCTTCTTGATCCATTAATCGCCTACGATTCAGGAATTCCTTCTGGCGCGCATAATGCCCCTCTTCTTCTGACCCCTCTGATCTAGAAAATGTTGTCAACCGAGGCACCGGTTTGACATCTTCAAGAAACTCTGAAACATCGCCTGCACATGGATCAGGTAGGAAATGAACCTGAAGACTTCGGTATTGTCGCCAGCTGATCAGACATGCGTATGCGCTCCCTGATGCAGCGACGCTGGAAAATTGTAGGAATACGCTTCGCTCCTCGTCCATCCAGATGTCGATAAGTGTATTGCGACGGTGGAAATTATTGCCCGCGAGAAGTTTTTGTAGGTAAGAGAGAGATTCATACCGAGGGAAATCGTGAATTTGGAGGCAGCGAGTGCGAGTTGGCTGGGAGGGGAGCTGGGAGGTATTGGGATATGTGGGTGTTTCAATACGGGTGATGATGGCGGTTGAAGGGACGGTGGAGGAATCTGAAAGGAATATGAGGGGATGAAGTTTTGTGTGATTGATGTAGTTCGTGGCAGCCATGTCAGTCAAGAAGGTGATAAATGCGGTTTTGGTGCCTGTGAGAGAGACGGTATTGCACAGGATTGATCTGACGATCATGCCTCCGCAGACCCTGGAGAGTATGTCCCGTAGCTTGATATCCAATGGGATGTTCGAAATGGTAATGCTTCGAGAGAAGTTACTGTCATTCCCAGTAGGACGGAATTGGATGCCGAATTTGAATAAGTCGGGGTACCGACGCTTCTCACCAACACTCTGTCTGAAATGCTCGTCAATGGCATATTCACGCTCATTCGCAGAAGTCCAGAGTGAAGCATCAAAGGACACAGGCTTCGGAATTTTGGCATTAGAGATGGCTGAAATCGTGGTCAAGTCAGATCCGAAGCGTGGAACAGCAGGTGGAGGAGCATGACGATCATAGTCCTTGAGCCATCTTCCTGCCATCAGCTGTTCAGTGCGAGGGAATTCGCTATCTCTACCCAAGTATGTGCCTGGTTCCACGATACCTGTTTGGACTATTCCAGGAGCAGGTGGCGTACTGAAGTACCTCTCTCGAAGTCGTTTCTGTTGTCGGGCGTCTTCGTCTTCGGTATCATAGAAGAGATCATCGAGGGATGTGAACTCGATATCGGTGGGAATGACATCTGGTTGAGCTGTAGGATTCGGAATGGTGATGGTTGTCTCAAAGCTCTCTTCTTGGCCGTAACTTTGGGGGAGAGGAGAAACTCGATTAGAGCTACCCTCTTGGGAGATGTGAATTTGGGGGATAGCTGGAGGTGGATAATTGGGACTGTTGTTTAAAGGGTGATGACCGTTTGCATTGTGGAAGTCTGATATTGCTTCCTTGACTGGACGATTAAAGTCAGGATGAGAAGACGGAATGGGGAGCGATTGTCTATCCCGAATATCTCGTCTGACTGGAGATCTGGAGCGTCCACGATTTTGGTCGTCTGAAGTCTCTTTCAACTCTCTAGCTTGACGTTTGACAGTCTTGCGTAGAAATTCAATCTCGCGCTCTTGATCCTTAAGAGTTCTGATCTCCTTCTCAACATCATCTCTACTTTTACGATCTTCAAGACACGGCGCATTTTGAGGAGCAAGTGGAAGACCGCCAGTGACTCGTGCACACAACCCGAGAAGAGTACTGAGACTGCTATTGGCGGAGTCCTTGTCCTGTTGAGCTCGCTCAAGCTGGCTTTCCAACACAGCAACCCTGAGTTTCAACAGAACAATGGTGTCGGCTTGGGTGTGATTGGCGGATTTCAACTCCTCGACAAGTTTCTGGAGATAGGTGGCTTGGGCATCATTGGTGATTGGATTTTGTTGATCGGTGGAACTTGGTGGATTTTGAACGATGAATGATCTGTTGGCAGGATGACCATACGCTGTTTGATAATTATTTCTATATTGCTCTCTGGGTCTGTTAGGTGGGTTCCATTGTTGTTCATCCTCTGCCCCAGGGCTAAGATACATATTGAATGTAGGACGTGATGTCACGGGAAAGCGCGGTGATGCGTTCTGTTGGTTTGCATATGCCTTTTGGTTGTCGTTGAGAGTGGTGGAAGGTGAGATGATGTTGTCTCTCATCTCGGGGTTTGAGGGATTGAGAAAGCCCGAAGAAGCCATGATGTTGTTGCTATGAAGGCTGGGGACTCTAGTAGGGATAATTTGATGCAGGCATGGTGTTCTCGACGAGAGTTGGGGTCTTTGATGTGTTATAGTAGGCAAGTCAAAGTGCAAGACAACATAAATTGCTTACATTTGGAAGTACGGTCCAAACAAAGCAATCCTTGATGTCTTCTAGACTTCTGAAATCATCAAGTCGATGCTCAACCAGGATTTAAGTGACCGAAGTATGGATTTTGAAGTCGGACGTGGAATGTTTGTGCACTCCTGTCAACGTCAGACATGTACCAGAACTGATAGTGAGGAATATTGAAGCGTGAAGACAGGCAATGGAAAGATGACATTGGGGAGAGACCACGAACACTGCCTATTTATGACCGACCCCCCTCACGCGCTAATTCTATAAAAGAATGAGGTGGTAGTTTGTGTGGCTTGAGAAGGAGGGCAAAGGCTGGTGTCAGACGAAAAAAACAAGATATCCCGCAAGCACACGACTGAGTAAAGAGACCTTCCTGAACTCAATCAAGACGGTTTTTTTTGTTCAGACGTGCTGCTTTACGAAGGTGATATTCGAGGCGGTGGTCGGAAGGATCTCAAGCAGATGGTGCTATGTTGAACGGAACGATCTCGGTTCTTGTCAGGCCATGAAAAGATGTAAAAAAAAATAAGAGAGAGAGAGAGAGACTAGTGTAAACACTTGGGGTAGCACGGGGAAGAGCTGAAGGAGGAGTAGATAAAGGGAAGCTGCCAAGAGAAAAGAAGAAGTAAGTTCTCCCATTCACTTCAGACTGAGAGGTCAATTTCTACTTGTTGTTGAGGTTGGTTAACTTCAGCCTCTCCGGAAGGAAGGTGTTGGAGAGATGAAAAGCTGACTATGTCCTCAATATAAAAACTAGAATTGACAGTCAAGTATTTTGCTGAAGCCCAATAATTTGATGACCGGACGTCAGCATATTGATTGCAATGACAGAAGAAATGGATCTTACCTCGAAGCCACGAGGACGACATGTATTCCTTCCCCTCTACAGAAACACAGAAAAAGACAGAAGATCGAGATTGTGTAAAGTCAGGTCCCATCTTTCCTAGTCCATTCTGCACCAACACACATATCCGTCCAAGTAGCATCAACTTCCACTAGAATTTTCACTATAATCCGTTCCATTGACTATCATTTTTCTCTTCAATACCAAGGTTCTTCGCAGTCCACCCAGCCCTCAAAATACAACACACCAACGAAACACTGTTTCAGTTTGGAATATAGCTTTTGGAAAAGTACAGTACACTCATAACAGTTTCCCTAATTCAAAATGAGAGCACATAGCTCCCCCAGTAAAAAAACATTAACCAACCCTCATATGAAACATCCTCACTTCCATTAAACGCTCAGATCAAACAAACGAAAAAGAAGTCAAAAAAACGCCGCTTCGCTGAAATGCCTTCCCTTTTTACACATCCAGCTCAAGGGTTTTCTTTCTATGCCCCATTGCCCTAACTCAATCATGCAATCCCCACTCTCCACCACCGCACAAGCGTGTATCCTCATCATTTGCTCGCCTTAAACCAACCCATCTTAGTCTTTGAAAGCCGCTTTCCCCTCGCTGTTTCCATCTCTTTGTAATGTCCTCCCGCCACACCCGCACCGCCAGCTATTGGGTTACCACTTTCCACAATTCCATCGCCATATTGGTATCCTCCGGCTGCTGTGTGTGCTTGGTTGGGACCCCATGCTACTGGAGGACTCATTTCGATTTCCTTCTCCTTCTTACGAAGATAGCGACGACGGAAGAACCATGCGCCTACCCATAGGAGGATCAATCCAACTACGATAACAATGATCATGATAACCCAGCGGGTATGTCTTGCGAGCCTTCACATTCAATTAGTCAGCATTTCCGCAGAACAAATCAAGGTAAAGAAGAAAATTGAATGCATACCAAGAATCATTTCCACCACCACCATTATTCGCACTTCCAGAGTTAGCACCAGAATTCGACCCTGATCCCGCCGTAGCCGAAGGAGTTGCACCACCCGCCCTCGACGATGTCGACGCAACCGTTGGAGAGGAAGCTCCACAGAAACCATTATACCAGCTCCTAACCTGTTCCAGATCCGCTTGCGTCGTGCAGGACGCAGCGCCGCAGACCTGGGATACACCAGCAGTCCCGGTTCTAAACGCTGAAAGACGTGCATCACCGCAGAAACAGGTCTTGTCGGCACAACCACCTTGGACGTCGTATAGAGGACCGCATTGCGAAGCGCACGATGGCAGGGCCGATGTGAAAGGGACTAGAGTTCCGTCGGCGGCTTGTTGGGCGTAAGATTGAGGGAGTGCGAGGAGAGTCGCAAAGAGGATTGATGAGAAGCGCATTTTCGCGGAGGAGTCGAGTACCAACGAACGAGGTCTGGAAACCGAGTTTGTATGTGTTGTTTCCAGCCTGAAGAATCTAAATCCCTCCGACCAATATTTGGCGCGTTCCGAAATGAATATCTATTGTCCAGAGCTAACCATCCCTCCTATTTTCGTTCGACCGGCGAGAAATGTTCTTTGGAAAGGCTTTGGTAAGAGTCGGGGTTTGTTCCCGTCTAGTCCTTGTAATCTCGAGCCCTGCAAATATCAGAGCGTCCCCGCTATAGATGAGGTCGAAGTCGAAGCGAACGTGGTTCTTAGACTTCTCCTACTAGCTCGCGATGGATGTTCTCGAAGTCGTGTGATGCGTCTGGCGTCCTTCAAAAGCTTCTTTCCGGCGTTTTCCTCAAGTCTTGGGCTTGGGGGAATCCAATAATCGCTTTTAACCGGAGGGAAACTCGACAACCGCGGAAGAAGAACAAATACAACCGTAACAAACGCGAACGAAGTCGAAAATGTCAAATGAGCGTGAGGTTGGGGATTGAGGATCGACAGTGACCGACAGCGATGATCTGCGAGGAACAGGAGTGGAGGGTGAGAGGGGGAGAGATTAGGATCAGGATCTCATGGACCCAAGATTCCGTGCCTTCAAGAGTCCAAGCCTCACTCGCCACCCCGAAGCATCACGGGCTTTGTTTACGAGATAGCTTGGCATGCAATCATGGACATTATGCGTGGAAATTAGTTGATGGTAACTTCACAATAACTCGTACCTCCTATTGATAGGTAAGAAAGGTAAGACAAATACCGAGATACCTGTATCACAATAAACGAATGAGAAATGGCTTTGGTCTTGTTTTCTGTGAACTCCTCGCTGGACAGTTTACTCGCCTCTAGCTTCCTTTGTTATTGCTAGTGGCTTTGTCCACATTCTTCATAATTTAATCGTTTTAAATAATGTAAGGATTTTGTATTGTTATCTGTAGATACATTTCGATATTGTTTGTTATTTCAATTCTTTCTTCTCATGTTTCTTCTGTTTCTCACTTAGAGGTCACGATCCAACGATTAACGACCTCCTCCCATCACCACCCATAGCCAATGTATTCTCACTTGATCCTCCACTCTCACTCAAACTCTCTACATCACCCACTCCTCCATTGTCCACTTTCCTCAACACCAAAACTTTCACCTTCTTCTTTCCCCCCTTCTTCCTCTTCTTCTCACTTCCCTCTTCTCTCATCCTATCTTCCTCAACTCCCGTCGCACCCCTGACAGCAAACCTCTCCCTCCACTTCCTCCTCCCTCCCTCATTCTCCCCCTCTTCGCTCGTCCCCGACCTCATCGCCATTGCAACCAACCCGCCAATCGTATCCCAGCCACCCTCATCCCAATCCCCTTTCGCAAAAATCCACACCAAAAACACCAGTGTCAGCACCACATGCAACAACAAAATTACTACTCCCACATAAATTAAGATAGAATCGTAAAACCCATATCCATACCCCCATCTCGTAGCTGGCATGTATATTTCCGTATACTTACTTGCATCCTGAAAATCCGCGAGTGAGATGTTACGGATGCGACCATCTTTGGGCGGGTTGACCCATTGTGGCAGGTCTTCGTAAAGGTCAGAGACTTGGAAGACAGACGAGTTGTACCTGCCACGGTTATAGCCAATATCAAGGTCTTTACCTGAGGCGACAAAGTACGTTGGGACATTGTCTTGTACGCGGGCTGCTGCTTCGGCAAGGATGATGGCGAGACCGACTTGTAGGCAGGAGAGCATTTTCATTGGATCGTACGTCATACGGTGGGCTTTTCCATCTTCGTATGATTGACCGAATCTGGTGGCATTGTAGAAAGTATTTGCATCAAGACAGCGTTGACCGAGGACGTCGAAGACAGTACGATTTGTGGAGTGGACAGGGTTGAGAATGTTATCCATCCAAGGAACAGTCAAGGCCTCAGTCCATGGTTTGGACATGTACATCGGTGGGGAGTCGTACCGCTTTTGTTTATCTTCATGGAACGTGTCGCTGATGGGAGCGGGATTGTGATCGAAGATTGCTTGTTCTCCCGAGGAAGCGTCGGAGAAGGCGCGTGTTTCGACCCAACGTGCGTCGATGGTGCAGGTGTACATGGAGTAGTTTGTGTTTTTGTTGGCATTCTGGCAATATTGACAGCCGGTTCCGGGTGTTTTGACTTCGGGCGTGGAAAAGAAAATACCAAGTGAGGGTTTTATATCGCCAAATTGGGAAGTATCGATTATGCTGGAGTTAACAACGGTGGAGTTTATGTCGATGACAAGATCGCTATAGGTTGATGCAGAAACACTCCAGTGCGCTGATTGAATAGGGTCCTCATTCCATGGGGGCCACATCATCTGGCTATGTTGCAGTGGTAACTCTGTTGTTCCTGGGGGATGACCAGCACATTCGACATTGATGACAGGTTTGCGGGTTGATATTGTCTTTCCGGATGATCGCAGTGATAAATCATATCGAGCAGCGAGATCCGCCGGTGTTTTCCCTTCTTGGATTGTACTTGGACCGTCTACACCCAGAGCGCTTTGAGCTACTTGTCCAAATCTGTCTAATGCTGCTTGGTATACCGTGAGTGCATTTCCGAGAAAATTTGAGAGCGTAGAAGATACATATACGCTCTGTGTTCCTTGGTATGACATTGTCTGGCCGGTGTTGAGATATCTGATCCAACGCTCATTGATCGTCTTGTTGAACAAAGGTGGGCCTTCGAACCTGCTCGTGTCTTTGCCGGACCATTCGTCGGAGAACATCATCCAATACCGCATACCATACGCAGGACAACCTTCCACAATCGATGCATTGGCCTGAAGACACTGCGCCCGTACGTTCTTCTCCGTCAAAGTTTCCGGGAAAAGATCAGCTTCCCCTGCGGCGATGTAGACACTGAATTCCATACTCCCCTTGCCCATCCAATGATTCTCCAGAGGCCAATATTGCAGCCGGGGAAGCATAGCAATTGCGGAAGAGGGTCCAGCAACCAGTGTCATGAGAAAGATACACACATATGGTAAGATGTACTTCCACTTCAAACTGGTAAACTCTCTTCGAAATACGTAGGCGATGGAGTTGAGTTGAAAACTAGAACTGATGAAACCCAGCGGGAGGCCTCGCTTGCTTGCAAGTCCCAGATGCACAAAATGAAGAAGCATAGCTGAGAGTGAGGCAACGATGAGAACTCCATGAGCTTGGGCGGCGAATTGTAGGAGATTGAGGTAGGTGTTCATACTGTCGATTGGGATGGTCCAGAAGAAATTTCGAAAAGTGAGTGATAGAACGCCCAGGGTGATGGCGATTGGGGGGATGTGAATTAAGGTGTTGATGAAGGCCTGTTTCCTACTCTTAAAACCTTTCAAGACGGTGGTGCCTCGCTTTTGCGGGCGTAACGGCATTCCGAACTCATCGAATCTTTCCTTTGACGGAGGTTGAGAATCATCATGGCGGACATGGCTTTGTTCCTGAGAGGTCATAAGTATGAGACTGGGAAGAGAGCGTGTTGTGTGGTGACTTGCATTCTCAAGAAGAGGCATGTTATTTCCACCATTTGGGTTTTCGGCCTTGTTGAAGCGTGTACCGAGCATCAAAAGTGATTTTTATGTCCGTCTTGAAGTCCACAGGACTCCAGACGACCGTACAACTATGTATTGAGAGATAGGGCATGATGGAAGAAAACGCACAGAGTTGAAATCAAGATGGAGACACGCTGTGCCGCATACTAATCACCCTTCTCAGCAGTTGGGGCAGGGCGCCTTCTGAAACCCACTACTCACAGGCATCTGAGCCTTGCAAATCGTGCACTGTAATTAAGCGAGAGGGACGATCATCTCCTGTTTGATGTCAACAACACACAGGACAGTGCAGGGCAGGGTAAAGACACCACCACACCTTTCTCCTTTCTCTAGCGATGGTCAATGACGTCGGACGGTCGGTCGAGTGGTTGCTCGGTTGCTACATCGAGAGAACTACACATACGCGTATAACTCTGAGAAAGTGGCAGCCGGGATAGCGCACACTTCATTTTCTAGAGTCCAATATTGATGGGAAAGCAGGAATATTGTGCAACGGCCGGATGAGTGGCCGGAATAGCGGGCGTTGATACGTTCGACCTGACCAAGATCACAGAGCGTTTGGAAGTAAGTTTGGGCTAAGGAGATGAGCTTTCGAATGAATATCTCGAGAATGACGGGGAGGGATCATATCTGGACGTGTTTCGCAAGGAAGAGGTGGAGTGCAGTAGATCTAAGGGAGAAGTTGACTGGTAGTAATCGAATCTAGGCATTCTTACCCGAAGGAGAATACGAGTACCAAGTGCAGTAAATGCGAACGAATCTAAAATTACGGTAGCAGTTGAAATCACACAAGTTCACCATTTGTGCTACTGTATGTTCAAAGATGCATTCAACATCACATCTAGCTCGCCCGCCTTAGACGCGAGAGGAGAATGACTCCAGAAGAAGACGGCCCAGCTTTTGACAATCCATTCTATTTTATACAACTTTTTTTTTTTTTTTTTTTTTTTTTTTTTTTTTTTTTTTTTTTTTTTTTTTTTTTTTTTTTTTTTTTT
>JBAMDN010000736.1:0-33252 GCA_037074945.1 Tetracladium marchalianum | reverse complement strand
GTGATAGCGATGAGGATGGCGACAATGGACGGAGATACACCTTCAAGCGGAAATGGCAAATAGCATGCGAGTCACACCACCTGCTGGGTGTTCGTAGAAACACCATTACGCCTATCCGTCCAAGTTTGGTTGGTGCTTTGGAGTTCAGATCTGTGCTGTCATCTCTGCAAAAGTCGCGGGGATCTCATGCCCGGTCGAATCCACCTCCGCCGGTATTCTGACGACCCTACACAATCGACCGAAAACAGAAGTCCAGCATTGGAGCCATATTCAGACAATCCATCCGGTGTTGTTGTAACACCAGCTGATGATGCTACAGAGCAGTCGACCAGAGCCCGAGCGGTCTCAATGAACGACGCTCAGGCTCGAGGCGATCCCAATCCTGCTGCATTCACTGTTGCAAATGTTCCGGATATTGGGGTCGTAGCATCCACTCCTACATTCCCTCAAAACTTCAACGTCTCGGTTGCTAGCGGGGATGCGGAAAACATACCGCCTAAATCACCAACCTTGTCAATCCCACCGTCACCTAAGTCAAGAGACGCGAGTCCATCTCCTTCTCATGAAAGATATGGAAATACTCTTTGCACCTCCAGATGAAAGCTTTCCCGGGGCACGTCAGCTCCGGACTGAGTTCCCGGCTGAATTTGATTCTCCCCAGGACTCACCACGAACCAAATCTAGGCCTGCTGGCCGTCCGCGCCTACAAATTCCTGGCCCTTCATCAAGAGAAAGCTCGCACTCCCGGACATTGTCACCTTCAATTCAATTCCCACCTTACACAGACTCACCACTTCCCATGTCTGCTGTTAGTTCAAAAGCTCCAAGTCTTATCCTTCCCGAGGCAGTCTGATTGACCCCTCAATCCACATACGTCAATCATGAAGAGGACGAACATCAGGAGAGACCGATTGGATGGTGGCCTTCATATACCCAGTCCTCACGTTTTGGCATCCACGCTATTCCCCACCCTTTACACTTGGAGAGAGAAGAGTATCTGGGCGTCTCGCGTCGAATGTATCCTTCAATATGTAGACGCTAGACTTCAGCTCATCTTGAAGCCGGAGTTTATCCAACAACACATCAAATGGAAATCTCTGATATGAGCACGCATTTGTGGCGGAGCCAATGGTGCCTTTACTGGCTCTTTATCCACAAGTTCTTGTGCATCGTGGAGCTTTTCTGCGAGACGTAGATATCGTTTTCCGGTGACCTTGTCAGTCTTTATACTCTGAGACGGCGAGGAACGTTTCGACGCTCTGCTCCAGCTGATCCAGACTACACTGGACTCTGTAGTCGTCGAATCCATATTCCATTGCGGGATCCGAAATCGCTGGAGACGCCACTATGTACAGATATGTGTGACCAATGCTGCTTACACGGAGGTGCTGATCTCAGTGGCTAAAATGTTTGCCAGAAAAGGAAGAATTCAGAGGGTCTCAGAAGGTGAACTCGCAGAAGACCGCTCGATCACCAGATGAAACCTCTCACGATGAGTACCTTACGTGTTCTAGCACTTAGGGGAAAAATAACGCTGAACTGCTCCAGGCCCAGCCAATGAAATAGCCTTGCCTGAGGTAGGGATATTAATCCTAATCCACCAGAGCGCTGTCACCAAGTTGGAGCAGAGATGGCGCATGTGGCTTACCGGATAGAGAGAGACCTTTCCCATATAATACTCACCTGGGTGGAAGCCGCATCCCGCAACATTGAGGTCCTAAACAATTTAATCGCCCTTGTAATACGGATCCCCTCCAATGAGTGAATTTTGACGTTTGGTCAACTTTCAGAGGTAATTTGGAGGGCTTCTGATTTTTTTTTTGAGTTGTCCAAATTGTGCTCACTTGGGGAGACTTTTATATGTGTTCTGTTGACTGGTAGGCAGGTAAGAAGACCTGGCATATATTTTTCGGTTTTGAAAGTGATGGATGAGTACTCCTTCTGACCGGCGACCACAACCTCACTTCTACTTTTGCGTTCCACTTGGGATCACAAATTTATGGAAAGCGAGGACATCTTTTGCTTGATCCCTTTAGAGATGTTTGAAAGGGTTCTGTTGATTGAGAGGCAGGTAAGAAAGTCGGGCAGACCTATATTCCTTCAGTCTTCAAGTATGAAGTGATGGCCGAGAATATTGCAGCTAACCACAACCTCACTTCCAACATGTGTTTTCCACTTGGAGCACAATGATGAAGAGTGAAGCTATTTCTCTTGAACTTCCAATACACCCTCTACTCTATTCTAGTAACTTTTGCATCCGTAGCTTAAATACCTATTCAGTGAAATGGGGTTATGTATCAGCTAACTTCTAGGGTAAACTTATGTTGGCTGGACACGGGCTCCATTTGGGAAGTGCTCTTGCAACACGAAAAAATGCAAAGGTAAAGGGAAACATCTTAATTTGATGTGATAGACTTAAGAAATAGATTGTACTGTACCTACGTAGCAATTTTAAGTAGCTTCACTCAGGGGATGCTCGTGTTAGAGAGGCGAGACGTTGAACGGCACGGAGCATAGATAAATTTAGCGAATAACGCCAAGAGCTTCCCGCCACCCGCTTGTCAAAGGATCGAGAGGATCTCGAGCTAAGCCATATGCGAGGATGGAGATAGACTCGTATCATCGCCAAACCAGAACAAATTGATATGACAGAGTGATTATTTATTATTGAGATGATTGCTTTATGCGAGTAAAGATGTCTTTGCCATCTAATGGAACGTTGCTAGCTCCTTGGCAACTATCAGGTCCAGATTTCCATTCTTCTACCCCAACAATGGTGCCCCTCTATTGCCAAGGCGTCCCGACCGCCTCCTATTTTCAGCTACGGCGGGGCGGGGTCAACACATGAAGTGGGATGTTGAATGTCGGACGCCAACATGAGTACCAATTGTTGCTCAGTTCTCAAGTAATTGTTCAACGAATAAAATAGACATAAATAGAAGAAAGAAGATACCTGATACATCGTATTCGACCATGTTCGTAAGACTCCAGAACCTCGCTAGCTCGTTTTCGATTTGTCGTTCATCACTTAGTCTTGGTAAGCAAGCGCTGTGCTCCCATCCATTTGTTGCCCCTGTATCTCCTGCATGAGGGGGGGAACGGTGAAGACAAAAAGCACACGAAAGTACGACCCCTCCTGCTCACCTCCCTCCCATTATCTCTCCTCTCCACAATCACTCAACCTCCTCTCTCATAACCACTACAACTCCATAACCTACTCAACCTTCTTCAACTTCACAGCACATACACAATGGCATCCAAGCCCGTTTTCTTGATCTGGGGTGGCGAGGGATGGGTTGCCGGCCACTTGAAGACCCTCCTCGAGAGTCAAGGTAAGAAGCTTACCCTGTCCTTCTAGAAAACCGCGCAATATTAACACAACCGTAGGAAAGGAAGTTCACACCACCACCGTCCGCATGCAAAACCGCGAGGCTGTCATTGCCGAGTTGGAGAGAGTTAAGCCCACACACGTCCTCAACGCCGCTGGTTCCACTGGCCGTCCCAACGTCGATTGGTGTGAGGATAATAAGGAAGACACCGTCCGAAACAATGTCATCGGTACCTTGAACTTAACCGATGCTTGCTTCTTGAAGAACATCCACATCACCGTTTTCGCTACCGGCTGCATCTACGCTTACGATGATGCCCACCCAATTGGCGGTCCCGGTTTCCTCGAGACCGACAAGGCCAACTTCAACGGCTCTTTCTACTCTGAGACCAAGGCACACGTTGAGGAGGTTAGTTATCCTGGCTGTTTCTGAAAGAACGAGCGCAAATGCTAACATTATTGCCACAGGTTATGAAATACTACACCAACGCCCTTATCCTGAGACTTCGTATGCCAGTCAGCGATGACCTCCACTCTCGTAACTTCGTCACCAAGATCGCCAAGTACGATCGTGTTGTCGATATCCCCAACTCCAACACCATCCTCCACGATCTCCTCCCAGCCTCCATCCTCCTCGCCGAGCACAACGAGACTGGTATCTACAACTTCACCAACCCAGGTGCTATCTCCCACAACGAGGTCCTTACTCTTTTCAAGGAGTACGTTCGACCAAGCTTCTCATGGAAGAACTTCACCTTGGAGGAGCAGGCCAAGGTCATCAAGGCCGGACGCTCCAACTGCCAGTTGGACACTACCAAGCTTACCACCAAGCTTGCAGAGTACAACTATGAGGTTCCAGAGATTCACGAGGCGTACAAGGGATGTTTCCAGAGAATGGCCGCTGCTGGAGTCCAGTAGGGGTTCTTTAGCAGGTGAAATAGAGGGGCAGATTGCATGACTTTTTCAAAAGCGTAAAAATATTTAGATAACTTCGAGAGTATATCAACATAGCCTGCGAAAATGAGAAGATATGAATTATTATGAATGATATTTTTGGACAGTTTTGGTGAATGAAGCTCAACTTCGAATAATGGCGGTCTGCATGAATAGATGGTGGCATGGCCACAGGAAGAAAACAACAGGCATCCTACAAAGACTAGCAGCCAAGTTTGATGGAAGCATAATATTCGGCGATTAATGCATGAATGTGCCCTTGTGATATTAATGTAGAGATGAATGGCGTGCGCCAAGCCGAAGTGTTAATTGCCATCTCGTCGCCAGCTGGTTGTTGATTATTTTCTATTTTTCGCACTTTGATTGCCGCCTTCCGGAACGTCATCTTTCGCCGTCTTCCAACCACAGCCACAGAAACAACAAATCTCTCAGCCTTGCACTTCCACATCATCCTTTCTTTGAAGACCCCTTGAGCGAAACTACAAAGACATAAATCTACCACCAGTTGATTTGTGCCTCTGGTTGATCTACATATATTAGGACTGTCCGTACCAGAACAAAAGTTCTCACTCTATTTCTCCCTCCCTCTACAGACCGACTCGACAATCATGGTTGTAGATACTTCCTACTACGACGCTCTAGGTGTCAAAACCGATGCCACCGGACTAGAAATCAAGAAGGCATATCGCAAGCTTGCCATTGTCACACACCCAGGCAAGTTCTCCTGATATCCCCTCCCTCCCCTTCTCCGCCCACCGATCTAACCCCGCGCTCGAAGACAAGAACCCAGGCGACGATACCGCCCACGAAAAATTCCAAGCGATCGGAGAAGCGTACCAAGTCCTCAGCAACGACGACCTGCGCAAACAATACGACAAATATGGCAAGGAGCGTGCTCTGCCCTCGGAGGGCTTCGCCGACCCAGCGGAATTCTTCGGCACGATATTCGGTGGTGAGGCATTCATAGATTTGATCGGTGAGATCTCGCTCATGAAGGATCTGACGAAGACGATGGATATTACTATGCAGGAGGGTGAGGATGAGGTTGAGGAGGAGTTCCCTGGGGAGAAGGAGGCGAAGGAGCAGAGTATTAAGGACGAGAGGGCTAGAGCTGCCGCTGCGAATGCGGCTGGTGGTGCAACGGCTGCTCCGGGTCCTGCTGATCATTCGCATGATGAGAAAAAGGCGGCTTTTGCGGAACAGAAGACTGCTAGTCCAAGTCCTGTGTTTGCTGAGACGGCTCCAGAGAAGTCGCATGCTTCCCCAGCAGGGTCTGGTACCTCGACCCCGAGACGACAGGGTATCCCAATCCGCCATGCGATCACGGATAAGTCTGACGAGGAGCTACGCAACACACCTACGGACATGACGGAAGAAGAAAAGAGATTGAGAGAAAAGGGAGCAAAGAAGGGCGGCTTAACACCGGCTCAACGCGCAGAACTCGCTGCTTATGAGAAGGAGCGCGCAAGGATACGTGAAGAACGTGTTAACACCCTCGCAAAGAAACTCATCGATCGAATCAGCATCTGGACCGAGACTGACAAGGGTCCAGACGTTACCAAGGCATTCCAAACCAAGACGCAGCTCGAAGTCGAGAACTTAAAGATGGAATCGTTCGGTCTGGATATCCTCCACGCAATCGGCACAACTTACCTTCAAAAAGCTACTGCGATGTTGAAATCACAGAAGTTCATGGGGATCGGCGGTTTCTTCTCGCGGTTAAAGGATAAGGGAACATTGGCAAAGGAGACTTGGAACACCATCTCCAGTGCAATCGATGCGCAACAGACCATGGAAGAGATGGCTAAAATGGAGGAGCGAGGAGGTGAAGATTGGACTGATGAGAAGAAAGTCGAGTATGAACGTCGTGTTACAGGCAAGATTCTCACGGCCGCGTGGAGAGGAAGCAAATTCGAGATCCAGGGCGTGTTGCGTGATGTGTGCGATCAAGTTTTGAATGATAAAACTGTCCCAATGGCAAAACGTTTAGAACGTGCGCAGGCATTGGTTATTTGTGGAGAGGTTTATCAAAAGGTACGTACACACCACAAGCCCAACACAAAACAAACCAGTACTCCACTATCATTCAAGAGAGTAAGGAACTAACGACGTTGAAAAACAGGCCCAACGCAACCCAGAAGAAGAAGGTGATTACATGGCCTTTGAACAACTCGTCGCCGAGGCAGCGGCAAAGAAAGAGCACAGGAAGAAGGGAAAGGACAAGGATGCCAAGCCTCACGGTCACGCTTCCGGTGCTGAAGCCGTAGCGGCTGATGCGCCAAATGTTCCTCGTGCTTGATCGTTTTCTTTCATTTTTCTGGTGTATCCTCCTCATTCTATTCTGTTATGCACTCAGTAGAAAGGGAGGTTTCTATGTTGAGATTTATGAGGATGAGAATGTGATATGGGCGTGGGTTGAAAGGGATGGAAGAGTAGGTGAACAATTAGGAGGGAAAGAAGAAAGCGAAAGATGAGATTGGCACATTTTAGATAGATGCTTTGGTGCTTTGGTTTGGTGTTCTTTGCATACCTTAAGTAAAGTAGAATCTTTGGGCGAGCAAGCGACAGAGAACACAAGAGAAAGGAAGGAAATTTGGTATTCAAGCGTTGGCTTTTTTTTCTTCTTCTCCTTCTTCTTCTTTGCAAATATACGTGCTTAGATTTTTGCTGTTTTTTTGCAGGAGGGGGGAGGGGAGGAAGACGATTAGTGTCGGTTTAAGCTAGATGAGGAAGTGGATGTTGGGGAGTCTAAGCGAGGTGTAGCGAGCGAGGTGCCTGAGTACAGCCAAAGTTTATGAGGTTTTTAGACCATCCCTTGTTATCTCTTTCTATCCAGGTAGACGTTGAAGTTCAAATGAGTTTTGTCATTCTATTAACTATCGAGTCATACAAATTATTTACATTCTAGATGAAGTGAAACATCGACAACGGCCCGACTCCAGAAATCGAGTAGCATTCTAGATTGAGCACTTGACACACTAATTACTCTTCCATCTTCACATAATCGTCACTTCAGTCATCTCCCATGTCGCAAAGTCTTCAATCATCCTCTGCAGCATATCTGCTTGATAAGCTTTGGTAATTGCCCAAGATTCTTCATATAAGAGACTCGGAGTGCTGGCAGGATGTCTCATCTCATGCATGTAGCTAATTCCTTGGAGGAACTTGCTAATCATCCGATAAGTTTTACCATCAGATGAGGGGCCCAAAGCTAGTCCGGTCTCACAGAACCAACCGGGGCGGACATGATTATCTCTCAAATTCAGCAGGCACACCAACCCTTCACTTCCAGGAAGGAAATCATTATCATCCTCGATGGCGTCCGGGATGAATTGGATGTAAATTTCCTCGTTCGTTTCTGTGTCCAAGATAAAAGTGCTGCCGCTTCTTTGCTGACACTCTCGAAGGTCTCCTCGCAACACAAGTTGAGCACGCTTGTATCTGCCGAATTTGTCGTTTGGGTCCTCGAGCTCGGAGGAACATGGAATGGCCCTGTCTATACCCACTTCAAGACCCCAAACTGCATAGGGCTGTATTGGTCCAGAGACTGACGCCGAACTCCATTTAGGCGCGACATAGCCAGCTGGTCGGGGTCTTAGATCATCCTCCTTGACTTCCATAAACTCCAACCAGACCCATGGTGTACCATGGGTTGGGGCGAACATGGCCATGGAGGCTCCAGGGGACCCAGTGCCGCAGCCTACACCCACATCGATGTCATGGACTGATCTTGTGCAGCTTCCAACCTCTCCGTCAGCGCTTCATCTTCTTTGGCTGGTCGTAATAGAAGAGGCCCTAATCCCCAATTCAGGATGTTCTAAAACGATGTAGAGATTTGTATGAACGATTCGTTTGCATAGACTGTCCCGTCATTATCTTGCTAGTTGACATTTAGCGGCCGCCCTCCATCAGTCAGGCTCTCGATATTGCAGAGCCAAGCTGTCCGACGGGAGCCAAAGGAAATGCATCTCTGTATCGAAGAAAGCCATCATACCCGTCCTTTGCCCTAGAAGCAGTGATTGTCGCCTCGAAACCTTTCTATATATCGGCCATTTTGATCAGTTCAATTGCCATGCCTGCACCACCGTCTTCCTCCTGGATGATGCACAGCCGGTTAGCTTTGAGGTACCGCAAGTCGAGAGCCCTAGTGCCTGTGACTGCATCTAGATATGTCTTTGTTAGCGCATTATGTGTGATTTAAGTTTCATGAGCTGCAAGATTTGTGATCGTGGTTCGACCCTCTGCATTAGTCCCCCAGCAGTAGCATATTACGAATCGTTGTCAGAAAACCGGGCAATATCCAGATGGGCTTTAAATGTTGATCCTACTAACTCAAGCCTATAAAGCGAGGTGTTTTGCCATCGATCTTCACCAGCTTTAGCTGCTGGGATGTCGGATCATCCCCAAGGTCGAGGAGCCACCCAGGTGCAACCTGTGAGGCTGTTTGGTACCGTTCGTGTGAGGCACAGCAGCTTTCTAACATGAATCTAAAATTTACGAGACTGGTTGCGGAACCGGAACGGCGATTGTATGGCTGATTAAGACACAGCGTGCAGCTGCGGAGTCTAGGTGTAACTGGTAAGAAAACCATACTTTGCCCAGTGGAAGATGCTGTGCCTACTCTCTGGAACGAAAATAGAAAGTGCTCCATGCAAGCGATGATTTGCACCATCAAATTCAGGTGAACCATCGTCTGCGTAACCGCTCACTGTATTCTATGAGATCTTTATAGTTGCTAAGGAGAGCATCTCATTCCTGACGCAGAGAGGATCACATCCTCGCCATAAGTGAGCCTACTGGCCATGTAAATTTCCTCAGGCTCATACCACCCAGCTTGCAGTTGATCAAGGTTGTCACCCTCATTACTGACGTTTAGGTTTAGAAGGGTTTTCTTTCTGTTGGATCATCATCCAGCGGGAAGTATACCCGTGCTGGGAAGGGCTTTTGTGGTCGGAGGACTGGTCCAAGGCACCATTCCCAGAATGTAAAACCCTCTAGCTGGCCAAATAAGGCACTCTCTACTATTGGATAGGGAATAGCGAAGTCAATAACACCGTTCTGGATCCTGCAGATGTTGACAATCAGGTCGGCGCAACTGGAATAAGAAACTCCACTTCTGGGCGCCATGAAGCGGGAGCTCACTTGACCTGAGTTGGTGTAACATCTTTAGTTGTTATGCTTTCCTCAATCTCTTTTGTACGATATCTCCATGGCAAGAAGACTGCATCAAATGAAGCGAGGAAGTTCCTTTGACTGAAGTGTAACTCGGTGGCTTATATCGTGTACCATGACAGGTATAGGAGAGACTATAGGTAGGAGACAGGGAGCAGGAGAAGAAGTAAGTAGAAGAGAGAAAAGCATCAGAAAAGAAGGGAGCCATCTAGAAGTGTGCATTCGGCTAGAAAGAGAGTGCACGATGGAAAGCAGAAGCCAACATATCATCCAGGAAGTCAGGTACACTGGGTGTGTGCCAAAACGCGCCGCAATCACCAGATGAGATTATCATAAATATGGCTTGTCCTTCTATTCCTGCGTGGCGAATATTAATTGTTTCATGGAGAATGAGATCCACAATCGATGGAGTGAAGACTACAGATATTGTGTTTGTTACCTTATGATTATTGGATGTTTGACTCATGTTATGCGCATCCAAAATCCCAAAATCCCACCTCGATTTGCGTTACGTGAACTGGGAGCAAGTTAATCCTATAACACTTTCGAGCAGGACTTCTCGGAACTTATTCCACACTTGTCTTTGTGGCTGGTTCGAGCCTCACTTGAGGCTCAATAGATAAGATCTAGACCACAAAGTGTCTCATATGTGAGGCAAGCCACCAGATCGGGTCCATCGCAGCCACGGATTGTATTCAACGCTGGTTGTTTGTCCTCTCTGTTGCAACACTGTACTCTGTATTGATGGCCGTAGGATATGATTGTGTGGTGTCCGAAGTTAGCCAGCAGAATGATCTCGGCCAGCGTCGGCCATAATTTCAAGGCAATGCTTTGCACTTTGAGATGCGGCTCCAAAGTTGGAGATTCTGATAGTTCTCATGATTTAGATTCAATCCACACTCTTTGGATAACAGATGTGACGAGACGCGCGACTAAGCTACTAGTTACAATGTTAGCTCGAGTAGCACAACTGTTACGATGCTCTCAGTGATACAATTACCTCTCACGGCACGAATAAAATGCAATTGCGACCTTGTAAGATTCACCTCTGTCGAAGAGTGAGGTGTAGATAGTTCGTAGTTGTTGCCATAGACGATCTTGAAATGCTTGTTTTGGTCCGGCAATGGTGGCGGGAGATCCAAAAGTGTGGGGAAAGCTCATCTAAAACAATGGAGACCAACAGCGTCATTCAACTCTCAACTCAATTCAAAGAAATCAGCGACCAAAATTAACAATACAATCCACCTCACCTTTCTTTGACCATCACCGCTGTGTATTTCTGCAGCTCCCAGCTTCCTTGCACAATGCCATCTCCACCACCACCAGACATCTAAAGCGAATACCATGTCTCTCGTCCCATATTCATCTCGCGATAGTCGCGAAGTGGTGCTGTAGGTCAAGCTCTACCCCACCAGCATTTCCTGTCAGGCTGGCAGATTGAATTATGAAGAGGGATGTACTAACATTGGATATTACAGCCGGCACAACGATGCGATCGTCCTCCGCGACCCTCAAACACAGCAGCTCATCTTGAGAGGCGCGAATTCCTCCTTCCAGGACGATTCAAACTGCCCAACATGCCACCGACCATATCGCAGTAATTCCCACGATCGAAGCTCCTCTCCTCACCGCCCTGCCTCCCTTGCGACGCCTTATATCAGTCCTGAGTACTTTCGAATGCTGAGGGAGGCGAACGGAGGTCTTGAGCAACATAGTCCACCGTCGAGTCCAATCCGCAGACTAGTGCAGCCCTCATTCCCATTAAGCAGCAGCGAAGCGGGTAATTCTGTCGCGGATGCAGAGTTTGTAAACAGTACACCGGCGCCACAAACTGGACATAGTATTAAGAAGAAGGCTCTTAGTCCCGATTATTTCAAGACATTCTTCGTGGAGGAAAAGGAATTAGGCAGAGGAGGAAAGGGCGTGGTGTTGTTGGTGAGACATGTGCTTGATGGTGTCAATTTAGGTATAGCATCTGGGAGGAAATTTTGGGAAATCCGCTGACAGAATGGCAGGTCAGTTCGCTTGTAAGAGGGTGCCAGTTGGAGATGATCATCTGTGGTTGGAGAAGGGTAAGTGAGAGAGGCAATAGCTTGTGCATTCATCTAACACGTCCAGTTCTCATCGAGGTGCAACTTCTCCAAGGACTTTCGCATCCAAATCTGGTGTCATATCGTCATGTCTGGCTGGAAGATGTCAAACTCAACAGATTCAGTCCGTCGATTCCATGTGCCTTCATATTACAACAATACTGCAATTCTGGCGACTTGCTACACTACATCATTGGGCAAAGATCGGGGACCCCAAGCACCAAAGAGCTATTGAAAGAACAAATGCGACGAAGATCAAGAGGTCATACAGAGAGACCGGATTTGCGTTCTCAGCGAAAATTATCATTTGAGGAAATCTACTCGTTTTTCAAGGACATTGCCTCGGGACTTGCACATCTTCACCAATCCAATTACATACATCGAGATCTCAAACCAAGCAACTGCCTACTTCACCGAGATGGGAACGAGTTCAGATGTCTGATAAGCGATTTTGGCGAAGTGCAGGCAGAAAACGTCGTTCGCAAGTCCACCGGATCCACAGGCACAATATCCTACTGCGCACCTGAGGTTCTGAGACAAGATGAATTTGGCAGATATGGCAATTTCACCACCAAATCCGACATTTTCAGTCTGGGCATGATTTTGTACTTCATGTGCTTTGGTCGTCTACCCTACAAATCGGCCGAGAATATCCAGGAGGAATTTGAAGATATTGATCTACTCCGCGCTGAGATCAGTACTTGGTCTGGCTTTCAAGACGAAAGAAAGGAACGACCAGAACTGCCCAATCAGCTCTACAATTTCTTGAAACGTTTATTGGCAATCAACCCCGCTGATCGACCGAGCGCAAATGATATCTTACATGCCATTCGTAACGAGACGGGTCTGGACAATCCCCCACGATCGAGAAATGGAAGCTCTTCTGGCTTATCAGGACGGATCATCCAATCGATAGATTCTCCAATGCCACCAGGAACACCCGTAAATGGTATGTCGTTGTAGTGCATGCTACCAATGTCACTTCCATACTAACAATCACAGAACCAACCAAGCGAATGAAGTCACGACCATACATCGAAGAGCCATCAACAATAGAAAGCCCATCTCAAAGCAACTCCTCAAATCACCATTTAACACTCGAACCTAATCTCCGATCATCGAGCCACTCTCACCCATCCCCACTCGTAAAGCCCAACATCAACACACCCCTGCTCATGCCGCCACCCTCAACACTCTTTTCCCGCTTCCAACATCAAGTAGTACTCCAACAGCACTTCCTCCGCTCATGGGCGACAGTCCATCGACAGTCACTACAACTCATACTTCGCCTTCTGATCTTTGTCGTGAAAATAGCAAGTATCACCAAACCATGCGGACCTGTCGCAACAAGAGAAGCGATTTGGTGGCCTCTGATGATTCTCGCAGGTCTAGAATTGGCACTGGGAAATAAGTTGCGTTGGGGATTCGTGGTGTTCTTCGCGGTGGTGCATGCACTGGTTTTGACGCTAGTGCTGAGTCTTAGTAGTGTGGGGTTATGTGTGAGGGAGAAGAGAGGAGTTATGAACAATGAGTGGGATTTAAAGGGCTGATGGGGATGCGGGGTGTGAGCATTTGGGAACGACTTTTTTATCTAGATGGTCCTGGGGGAATGGAATGAAGCGATGATCTTATGGGTGGAACGGTTATGATGCATTTTGAGGTGCGGGCGTTGGGGGTGAAATGGTTGAGGTGGAAGGTTCAAGTACTTTTCAAAATTAAAACAAGCCGGTAAAGATCTTTATTTACATTAAGGTCTAAGGTCTAAGGTCCAAGAATCTTTCTAATTACTTTCTAATCCTTCTCAAATTCAAATTATGTTTGGTGGGTTATTGAAGACTTAGGTGAGTCTCTCAAAGCAATCGATAGAGAAAATCAGAGCTTGTAGGAAGGAAACGATTCAATAAGCACCCTGAATCTTCCAAACAAACTTAATCCAATTTAACGAAGATTGTCTTCGGTCCCTCTAATCCTCCTAGAACGAATGCCATTTCAAACACAAGTGGCCGCCCCCTTCGCCGTCTTCGTCCCCACCACAATACTCGTCCTCGTCGTCTTAACCGTCGTAGTCTTCACCACCGTCCCTGTACTCGTCACCGTCGGCGCCACCAGCCTAACTAGACTAGTCTTACTAACCACCACCGTACTCTTCGGCAGCGTAACCGTCACTTTAACCGTGTCAAATTTCACCACTGATACTACCTTCGTCACTGTAGCTGGGATGATAGTTGATGTTTTGTTGATGGTGACGAGAGTTGAGATTGTACTTGTCGGTGTAGATAATGTGAGGGTTGTCGTGAGTGTTTTGATGGTTGTGAGTGTTGAGAGATATGTTTGTACAGGGAGAGTGGTGGTGAGGGTTGTAGGAAGGGTTTGAGTTGTTCGTGATGTGAGAGTTTCGCCTTTCAAAGTAACAGTCTGTGTTTTTACGGTTGAGAAGAAAGTAGATGTTTCAGTGGCCGTCATGCCTTTGAGGGAGACTGTGGAGATGGACGTCCCTTGTAAGTTCACTGTTACAGTGCTTGTGTCGGTAGGTAAAGTAGTGGTTTTTGCAACTGTGGAAATGGAAGAGATGGTTGACGTGAATGTTTGACCGGGAAAGATGCTGGTTTTGAGAATGTAGTTTGTGTATGTTGCTGTGAGGGTTGTGCGGGCGCCCGTAAGAGTGGTAGTTGTTGGGATGGTGTAGAGAGAGAGGATTGTGCTGGTTGAGAAGGCGAGGGTGGTGTAGATTGTTACGATGGGGATTGCTGCTGATGTCGATGGTGAAGCGGCGACCTGTCGTTTTTTGAGCTTGACGTCTTGCTCTTCTAATACCCTTACTGGATGGATATGGCGTTTTAACGTTGGCTTTGGAATACACGTAAGAGTGGTAGTCGTCTTTTGCGTTTTGATAACGGTAGAAGTGACGGAAATAAGCGAGGTAACAGATTTCTTGGCTTTGACTGTAACAGTTGGACCAGCTGGAACGGTGGTGAACAGGATGGTTGTCTTGGTTGTACCCTTTGGCGTGGCGGTCTTGACGCTGCTGATGATGCTCACACTCGTTTCTGTGCGAGAAATCACAGGAACGGGTGCTGTAATTTGCTGAAGAACAGTTGTTGTAGAAGCCTCGGTGATAGTCTTGCCCTTTGGAATTGAAGTGAAGGTAGACTTCTCGGTTGAGAGAATTGTAATGACCTCGGATACAGGCTTTGGTGTGACAGTGTTTGTGAAAGTTTGACGAAGGGAAATGATTTGAACGATAGTAGTTGGCAGAGGTGTGACGCTGATGGTACTTGTTACTTTAGATGTTTTGATAGTTGTTACCAAGTCAGAAGTGCCTTGAATTGTCAAAGTGCTATACACAATTTGATCGATTGTTGTTGTGAGCAACTTAGGTGCAGGCGAGATCGTCGAAAGTTGAGTGACTGTGAATTTGAGCTGCGTTGTCTTGTACACATCTAATTCGGTTTGAGAGATTGTAGACGAGACTTTTTCGGTGATATTTTTCGTGATGGTTGCAAGTGCCATTGATTCTGTAGAAGTGAGGTAGACGGTGCTTGAGACAGTAGTAACGGGAATAGATCCTGTTGGTTGTATTGTAGAGGTGATCGTAGATGTGACTGGAACATTACCGGCCTCGAACGGAAGCACCTTCACGGCCGTGAAGTCGATCCAAGAAGTACTCGAGAAGAAATTGGCAAGTTGAAACAATGCAGCCTCTTGATTTGGCATCTGGTGCGAGAAATTTGCTCTCCCAGAGGTAGCAGCGCCTGGACCAGTGTTTTGATACTCTCCAAAGAAGACGCCATCAGTGTTGGGTGAGCTTTTTGACCATGCGACCCAGCCAACAGAGCTGACGCAACTATCCAGATATGTTCTGATATACGCTACCCGTGCATTTGCGTTCCACGGTCGGCCAAGAGAAATTGAGCCTGCCATACCCGACACAGTAGCACCTTCCACAGAGGGGGTGACTTTGCATTGATCAAAAACCATGCCGCCGATTGACATGTTGGTTGCTCGTTTATCGGCGGTGATTGAGATGGCTTTGGTTCTTGGTGAGATTGTGGAGGATAGGAAGTATGCTGATCCAGATCCCCAGATGAAATCTACAGTACCTTCAACCAAACTGTTGTACACAAATATGCTAGCACCTGCCTAATTAGTCAAAATACACTTTGATGGGAAGAAGAAACTAACCAACGTTGATATTGAGGGTATCCTGATTTCCGATGATCTGACATCCATAGAATGATGCATTTCCGTTGTTACCAACAGAGAATGCGAGGGAAGCATAATCCGCTGCTGTACCGAATTTGTTGACCAGATTGATGTTGTAGAACTTTACATTCTTTCCTCTCGAATAGAAAGTGGCTGAGTCTGAATTGCTTTGGTCTCCTTGTGTGTTGACTCCGTAAGAGTTCGTGATAGTAACTTGGTTGTTTGTAAAATCGTCTGGAGTGGCCGCATGTCCTCTGAAGACTGTCGGACCTGTTCGACTAAAGGGCACAAAGTCAGCTTACTCATTTTCGTGGTTTAGAAAACTTACTTGAAGGTCAGCTGCTCATCGTAGATGCCGGCATAAATGAAAATGGTTGCAAGGGCATTAGAAGCAGGCAAGGCGGCGATACATTCAGCAATCGTTGGGAAGGTTGTCATTCCAGGAACGACAACCTTGGAAACAAGGCATGCACCTGCTGGAGGAGAAGTCGAGTTGCCCGAATCGGTGGCTGGTGGAAGTATTGTTGATTTAGGTGTGACGATTGAATCCCAGTAAGTCATATCAATCCAAGATGTCGACGCCATCACGCTGCTCAAGGTGTAGGTGTCGGACGTCAACAGTGTCGCTTTGCCAAATGCAAGACGATCTGCCGTATTGCTCTCCCAGTTACCTGGGCCAGTATTCTGATATTCCGCAAAAGTAACAGAATCCAAACGCGGATCTGTCGCGGACCATGCTTTCCAGCCCGCAGGATGAATTGTGCTGTCCAAGTGAGAGTATTTGACAACAACCTTCGCAAATTTACTGTACGGTCTTCCAATATACACCGATTGGGTGAGATCTGCGGTGACTGTAGATGCTGCAGTGAAGAGACACTGATCAAAGATGTATCCACCAGTTGCGGTAGATGATGCACGACTCTGAGCTGTGATGCACGATTTACTTTTCTTTGCAGCGATGGTGCAACCCTTGAAATAAGAAAGAGAGTAGCCCCACACGAAATCAATAGCACCATCAATGTAACTGCTCTCATAATACGCGTAGCCAGCTGGGTTACCAGTCAAAAGGGTATCCTGCCATCCAACCATGGAACAACCATAAAACCCGATCTGGTCACCATAGACCGATGCTGCCAATGTAACGTAGGAAGGTATCGCACCATCCAAGTTATCAGTGTTGATGAAATTGATGTTGTAAAAAGAAATCTTGTTCGAGGCTGTCGCCACAACAGCTGTCTCAGCATTAGTATGTCCCGCAGCAACTGGTGCAACAACAGAAAGACCACGGGAGTAGGTAATTGTGACCTGGTTTCCGGTGTATGTCCGTCCAACATCTCCAGACTGATAGCCAACAATTGTTACGGCTCCAAGTCTGTTGACTGTGAATTGCTCCGTGTATGAGCCTGGGTATACAAAAATGATTTGGGATGTAGTGTTGGATGGGAGAGAAGCTAAGGCGGCAGTGAGATTTGCAAACGAGCCAGCAATTGATGCTCCTGTAGAAACCAAAATAGCGCCAGTAGGGGGGACGGTTCCACTGGATGGGCGAGAGGAAGTTGCATTTGCGACGGGTGTCGGACTTGGAGTTGCAATAGGGACGGTGCCATTTACACCAGACGAAGAAAAGGTGACTGAGGGCACAAAGTTGTATGCTTCCATGTCAATCCAAGACGTGCTTCCGAGGAAAGTCCCCAGATCATATGCTGCAACCTGAGTCTCGGTAAGATTCGTGGCGAAAGAAGCTCTCTCCGTCAAAGATGTCCAGGCAGAGGGGCCAACATTATTGTACTCTCCAAATGTTACGTTGCTTGTTTGAGGGTTATTTGCTTGCCAAACCGACCAACCAGCTGCATTTATGTTGACATCGAGATAAGAGTTCTTGTAAACAACCACCGAGAAGGCAGAATATGGTCTGGCCAAGTATGTGAGTCCGGGTGATGACCCATAAGTGCTGGTATATGAGACAAAACACTTGTCAAACACATAACCACCAACTGCTGTTGCAGAAGCTCTGCTTTGCGCGGCTATTGAAGTTCCTGGAGTATTGGCTGCAAGATAACACTGGTGGAAATATGCGGTCGAGAATCCCCAAATGAAATCCACACTTCCTTCAATGTAGCAATTCGAGAAAAGCTGGGTACCCTTGTTCGCGAGTAATGTGTCCTGAAATCCGACAAATCTGCAACCATACGCAGCCATGTTTGCACCATAGAAGTCAGCTGCAAGAGCTGCATAATTCCTGGTCTGAGGGAATGTGTTGACAAAGTTGATATTGTAGAGAGCAATTCCGCTTCCATCATTTTTCTTGGTAAAAAGAACTGGCGTCAATTCATTTTGACCTGCACTGGTGGACACTCCGTAGTTGAATTGGAGAGTAACTTGATTCTGTGAATAGTCATTGACAAACGAGGTCTCGCCTCGTAGTGTAACCTTGCCCGCACGCTGAATGTTCACCTGCTCGGTGTATGTTCCTGCTTTGATGAAAATCACTTTCTCAAGACCATCATTCGGAAGAGCTGAGACAGCAGCTGACACACTTCCATACTCAGTAGTGTTCGGTTTGAGGGAAACCACATACGTGGTTGTTGCTGGCAAACCACTGGCTGTAGGAGTTGGAGTGGTTGTGCTTGATGATGTAGTGGTGGTAGGGACAGCGTCAAAGACCGAGGGCGGGAATCCAAGAAATGGTGCAATTGCGGAATTATCAATCCAGGTCAAGTCTAATCCAAGAACACTTTCAATAGAATAGCTACTGGCGTCGCGGAGAATCTGTGCTTGGGAAGCTCGAGACGAAGGTACAAAACCAGGTCCTGAGTTATTGAATTCCGCAAATGCAACAGTAGCTGTTGCAGATTTGATCAACCATCCAGCGGGGTAGATGTGCCCGTCCAGGAAGGAGTTTGTGATTGCGACATGGGCAGAGGCAGAATAATCGCGGCCAAGGTAGGTGGACTTGCTCATGGAAGTCGCCGCCTTTGGTACAAATGAGCAGTGGTCAAAGACAAATTGAGAGGGGTAAGTGGAAGTGTAGCTTTGAGCTGTGATGGAGTTCCCAGGGGTGTTTGAGATGATCAAAGAATTGCTAACATAGGCAGCTCCGTAACCCCAGAAAAAGTCTGATGACCCCTCAAGGCGGCAATTATCCAGAAAGAAAGTTCCGTAGTTAGCCAAGAAGGTACCTCCACCAGAAGAAAATCCACAGGAATAGAAGCCGACCTGCTGCGCTTTAATGTCCATGGCAATCGCAATCGTATTCGGGGAGATTGCTGCAGTATTGAAAAAATTGATATTGTAGAATGCGTAGTTTTTCGAGTTGTATTGTGTGGAACGAAAGACGGACTTCTCTTCCGAGCCTCCCGCGTTGCTCAATACACTTCCAGAGTACTGAAATGTAACCAGATTGGAACCTTGATCAAACGGATTTATTGACTCGCCGCGGAAGATCGTAGCACCGGCTCGGTTGAACGCAGGAATTTGCTCGGTGTAAGTTCCAGCAAGAATGTAAATGTATTGCGTTGTAGAACCGGCTGGCAGAGCCGCAATCGCAGCACCCAAACTGTTGTACGCTGCACAAGAGCCTGCCGGTCCTACGACCAGGGCAGTTGATGGAATTGAGGACGGGTAGCCTTGAATGGAACAAGTGGAGCTTGAACTGGCAGCACTTGACGAAGTTGATGTGGTCGAGCTACTTGCATCCGTTGATTGAGATACGCTTGAGGTAGATGAGGATGTTGAGGATGCAGAGGATGCCGTGGATGAAGTTGTAGTTGAAGAAGGTGTAGCAGCACTGATAACATTAGCAGCAGCAATAGCCTGAAGCACGCCAGTATCAATCCAATCCGTATTGGTAGCAGCATATCCAACAAAAGAATTTGCGAATACGTAGTCGATAGTGGTATTGGCAAGCATCGAAGCCGTCATGAGTGTATCAACTCTCTTGGTGTCATATTGGTAGCTTCCTGGTCCAGTTGTTACATATTCGCCAAAAAAACCATTGGTGCCAAGTGCTCTTGTCCCTCCTGGAGCAATCAAACTCGCCATGTTTGTGTATTTGAAGACTGCCTGAGCTCCATCACCGTTAGGACCAGCAAGATAAACATAGCTGTTCGTTGTTCCAGCTTTCTGGATAATACTGCAGGAATCCAATACTGTTTGCGAGATTTGAACTGGAGTTGAGTATCCGCGACTGTATACAATCGTTGAGGAGCTGGCCGTCGCGGCGAGTGTTGTCCCAAATACATAAAGTCCCAGATAGCCATTGAGCAATTTGTCCGTGCCTTCGATGTAGGAGTTGGCAATCAAAGTGATACCCAAAGTCGAAGTAAGCACGCCTGCTCCCGCTGAGATGAATCGACAATTATAGAACGCGTTTTTGGTGCCACGTAATGACACAGCGGGTGCGGTCCCTGTTGCTGTGTTCACAAAGTTGATGTTCTTCCATGTAATTCCTTTTACACTGTTCGAGTTGATACTCATAGGAGTGACAGAGTTCGAGATCGTGACCTGGTTTTGTGTGTTGTCAGAAGGAATTGGTGACTCTCCGATGATGGTGACTGCGTAGGAGCCGACAACCGAAACAGCTTCCTGGTAAACACCTGCTCGGACAAGGATTGTTGGCTGAGCATATGCTTGAGCGTACGAGATGGCCGGGTTTATTGCAGTAAATTGTCCATTGCCTCCGGCGTCAACAGTGACAGTGCCTTCAATGTTAACATTGATCTGACCAGTATTAGGAAGAAACTTACCAGAGACAGCTGTGACAGAACTTGTCACTGTTGCAAAGCTTGACGTTGTCGGCGTTGTCGAAACTGTCAGACTCGTTGTTGAGGAGCTTTGAGCGCTAATTGAAGAAGCAAGACTCATAAGCAAGAAATTTCCTCCTACGAGGCTCATTCTGAGATTAACCATGATGACGGTCGTTCCTTGTCGGATGAGTTAGCTGATTGTCTGCAGAACAATCAAAACAAAGACCGGAAATAGGGAGACTTATAACATGATCCACATACCAAGGATATAACAAGCAATCTGCCATGACCCTCGTGGCTATCAAGGTTCATAGTGAGCCAGGCCATCGCGGCCTCCTAGAACCATACCACAATCCCTGGTTTTCGGTCATTTGGGACCTGATAAGCAATACGCACACTCCAAAGCAAATGCTCATGTTCGCCTTCCCGGCCAATCCGAAGGTAGAATAAGAATTCGGCATCTAGAACACGGACGAAAACTACCCCATTAAGAAATTCGCCTTTTATTTGTGGATCTACAATGATGGGTCTTGCCCTCCAGATTCGGTAAGATTGAAAAGGGAACGGAGAAATCCCCTTCGGGCTTGGGCAGAGTGGCCAAACTGCCTATCTCGATTCCAACGAGAGATTTTGTGAAGCTGAAAGATGTTTGCGCTATGGAACCAGAAATCGATTACAAAAGAGACAAAAACTATGGAGAAAGAGAACGCGTCTTCAATGGCATGAGTACAACAATCTCTGTTCGCGATTTCAATAGCAATGAACGGTGCGTGCTAGTTCTCAAGAGACCAAGCTTCAAGTGATTACTACTTGAGAAACTTCACATAAGCATCAAATTCATGTTTTCGAAAGCCCCTCTAAATGCAAAATCAGAATACAGTCCACAACTCCTTTGAGCACTTCGATCTTTCAATGCAGCCTAGTTCGAACATTACAAACAGAGTAGCGCAAAAATCCAAATCCGCCCTGCCGAAGAACGCCTTTCTTGACTCGAGCCGACTAGCTGGGTGATGAATGAACGATGAGGCGTTGAAAAGATAATAACATTGAGTCTGTCTTTTCTTTGGTTGACAACGATTTCCGGACTTGAAAAACGCCTTCTCGGAGGAACTCCGAACGTCGTCCACCACTCCCTCCCTCCGAAAGAGTGGACTTGAAAGTTCAATACAAAAAGCCTCGTGGGTCTTGAAGCAACCATTTTCAGATGACAGCAAAGTTTGAATCCGTTTCCAGGAGAGTCCAAGTCGACGTTGATGAGATGAAATCTTTCAAAAAGCTTGATTCAAAGCTTGGCCAACATGGATGACGATCCGCCACGTGACAGTGATTTTTCGGAGCCCGTGACTTTCATTTGCCAAGGTGACGGTCCGAAGGTAGCCTTACTGAGTGATACTATCTCTCCATCAACAAAGTACCTTAGCTTGCCTTGATCGCAGATTTATCTTTGTTCTCAGGAATTGAGAGTAAGTATCATCAGAGCTAGATACTATATCACAGAAAATGAAAGCTCACAAAATTACATAGATAGTTCGGTTGAAGACCCGTCTTTCCATCTCGACTCCCTTCTTCCAAAATCGGTCTTTCAGTCCGGATCAAGCCATTAGTCTGCTTCTATATGTTCTATCATCTTGAGAATCAATTTAAACAGAGACATTCTGTTCCCAGGATCATTCCATCGGCAACTTAAAATGAGCTCAGTCCAAAACCCGACCTACCTACTGGCACCCAACTGGACGTTCCTCCCCGTCAGCTCAATCGCCCTAGGCAACATCATCAGCAGCCCCTTCGAACCTCACCGCGTCCTTTCCAAACTAAACTTGGACCTCTCCGAAACGCAGACCACACATCAGAATGACTGGAAACTAGCAACAGAAAAACTCCGCGGTATCAACGTGAAAATATGGGCCACAGCCTTCGACTAGGTTCGCATCAGGCTGGCTGCTCAAAGTGAGAGTGTGACTAAAAGAACTTTCACAATGAATTCTCTCGAGACTGTTTATTCTATAGATGAGCCTTCTTCGGAGGAGATTGCAACGAGAGCACAGGATCCATGGGTCAAGAATACCTCGCAACTGGGCATTGTGTCTAGTAGTCCGGTGTACATGATCACCAGTTTGAGAATGGCAAAGGGGTTCAGGCTGAGTTAAGAAAGATCCTCGACAATAGGCGTTGGTGTGACAGGATCTGGAGTAGAAGCGCAGGGAGTGTCTTTGGGTGTAGGTGTCAATACGAGAGCGGAGACGACATTTTCAAATGGATTTGAGTCTGGAACTGTTATTGTTCTTGCTTACCAGCTGTTCGGAAACAAGCTCGGAGGGTGGGGGAGGAAGAATACGCATCGTATTGAAGAGTTTCGTGACAAAACCGCGTTTCTTGAAGATGATGAGGGAGATGAGAAGGAGGCAGAGACTCTCGTCTTAGCTCTCCCTCATCTCTGAGTATTTGCCGAAACGTTTTTTTTCGATGGTTTTGCTGAAGCTAAGAGTGAGCCTTGAATGTTGCAATGGTTACATATCCTCTCTTGGTCGAAGGATATTCGCGACGCCTTTTTGCGAGGTTGTGAGCGCTTTAGCACAGCACATAATTCCCTGATTTCATCCCTGCTTCGGGGTGGAAGGAACAAACTGTTCGAAATGAACATGCCGCCATAAATCTGTTCCGTGGCCAAGGCATACCATGATCTCGAATTCAGGGTTTTCAAACCCAGAAAGTCGGATTTGTGCCTCATACCCGTTGGGATCCGTATGACACGTTGCATTTTTCAGTAGACTTGATAGGCTCACCGAGGCTTCAGCAAGTTGTTCGGCTTGTTAAAGCAGGGACCTGTCCATCTCAAGCTGTTTCTCTTGCTGGACAGGTACGCACATCCGTACATCCGACTGCCTGTGAGACTGTGAGAAAATGTTCATCATGTTTTGGTTAAACAAATCTGCGCTACTGTCTACCATTTGGTAATCTGCTTAGATCCGATCCAAACGAAATCGAAAATTTATCAGAGCCGCAGGGCAATCCTTCTTGTATTGCGACCACTCGAACAAGGACAGGAGGTCGTCGAGAACCTTGAGACCGCTCTGAAATACGGCGTGAGGGAGATCATACCCAGCGTATTGGCTATTAAAATCAACAGGAATTCTACTGATCGAGTCGTGTAAAAACGTACTTGCGTTCACTTCTTCGATGAGCGAGCTGGGAGAAATGACATGCAACGCGCCCACAAACTTGGGATACACTGCATAGAAACTGATATCGCCCTTCGCCGTTCTCATTGAGTAGCATCTTTCCCTTGCTACGACCTCAAGTCGTTGGAGAGCGGTCGCATTCCGATAAACAACTATGAAGATTGTATGAAGTTGTGTTAGTAATATCGAACACGATCATGAAACGCGATTCACTGTGGGAGTGAATCGCTGTATCACGTGATCGTAACTAGCACACTTGTTTTGCATTACATAGACAGATGATCAGTGGTCCCAGTCACTGATCCTCAGACTTTACAACACCAGAATACTACGTATTTGCTGAACCTGTAGAGTCTCCCTTTCCGTAAACAAAAGAGAGTTTCTTTAGTGTAACCAACAAGTTGTAAGCGCTAGACCTCCAGTTGAGCCGCAGAAGGAAGGCGGGATGGCATAGAAAGGATGGTGATTTTATACAATCCGAACAATCTTTATAAAATTGCCCTGCTCACATTCACAATACCCTCTTTGTCAGCTTAACGCAACTTGCGCCAAACCTAACAACCACCCACTATCTCGAGAACGGACACTGCAACGTGAATGTCAGCCACTTCCTCGTCGCTCTGGGACGATCAATATGGACGCAGTTGACGACGTGACCCAGAGAGTATACGATGCCGCTGTCATTTGCTCAGACCTGTTCAAGAAATGTGTGGATTCTTCAGCAACCGTTTCGCCCAGTCCAAAGATGACTTGCTCCTCATGATTCAGCGAACGTGAGATATGGTAGATAGATGCTTTTGTCTTCGAATTCAGCACCAGCCAACAATGTAAGCTCGTTTTTCGTGTCTCGACATACTTACATCAAACAAAAAACTGCTGACACTATCACAATTTTAGATTCAAACGATGACGCGAGGCCTGACTCAAGAAATTGGTGTAATGAAAATTCGTCAATGTTGCCAGACCTGAACACTGTCGAGACTGCTCTTCGGAGGCTTCACTCACTCGTGATTTCAATCAGGCGATCCGTGATAGAGGTCCAAAAGTAGAATATAGACCTTGATGACCTCGAGGCTGATGAAAGACGTGTCTATATGGATTTGACTCGAAAGCAATTTAATCATGCCAGCGAAGGACTAATAGGAAGTTTCCTTGTTTTCTTGAACAACATGTATCTAGTCCGGCGATTTTGACTAATTTTATCTTTCTGAATTTGGCAGCGAACTCAAGACATACACTGACTCTACTATATTGATGTCGCAGGTAGATCAACTTGGTACATCCAGCCTTCTTAGGGGTAGATCAATGTACTATCAGCAGCGTCATAATAAGAAAATCGCACAAAAGAGACCGGATGATGTGGCGACTATTCCTGTACCCGTCAGAGACCCAATTAGTGGTGCGTAGCTAGAGATCTCAACGTTCATCAATATCCCACCAAGAAGTCCAGACCGGCATGCTGTAGTGTCAGAAACTAATGCCTCGGTGTTGGATAAACAGAAGCTCGACACTCGTATACGAATGTCGAAACCTTCTTATTCTATTGTCAGCAAGGGCTCCTCGATTCGAGAGACACAAGATGACAGGTTCGATTATCTAGGAATGCCTCGCGCGAAAGAGAGCTGCGTTGGAGCTGTATGCCCGTTATGCTTCGGCCCCACGATTCTTCAACTCTCACATTGAAGAAATGGCGGTATTTCGTGCCCTCACCAGCTTAATTGAATGGAGTAACTTAAGATCACCGTAGTGACCATGTGGACTGCGATATCGAACCTTATGTTTGCATATCGGAAGAATGCAGGGAGCTGATCAGACTTTTATCCATCATCAAGACTGGAGGGAACAAATGCAAAGGATGCATACTCTGGGTTGGCCTCATATTGTGCCTACAACCATGTGGTACTGCGATGTAAGCCATCCACGCGAAGAATTTGATCGCCAAGAAAACTTCTTGGACCATCTGACGACCTAACATAATCTTACACGTCTGCTTTCAAGGCAATCAAGCAATAACGCAACTTCTTCTTGATCACAGAGGCGATGTCAACGCTGAGGGTGGAGGTACGGTAATGCTCTTCGAGTTACTGTCTTAGTAACGGGAAGACAGAGACTATGCAACTCCTTCTCGACCACGGAGTCGATGTCAATTCTTAGTATGGACGTTACGGTAGCGCCAGACAAGGTGCAAGGGTGGCTACTAGTATGCTATATAACTCCTCTTCGCTACGGAGCTGAACCGCTTCTTGATGGTGATGAAAATAACCACGATGAAGGAATGGAGGAATAACAAGAAAAGATGCTATCAAAGATGTCGATGCTAGTTCAGGCGGTGATCTACATCAATCTGGAGGATAGAAAGTGGTGAGGGTGAATAGACAGATGTGCGGTCATTGAGATGCTTGGTAGACAGCTGAGTATGAAACGCTAGTCGCAGGTTCGTGGGATAAATACGTTTTGCTACAGATAATCGTCTAATAATCATGGGTCTCAAGCCAAGTAAATCTGCGTGAGCTTACTCTGGCTCCATATGGTCAACAAAACAGTTAACTTGCTCGAGATATGCTTCGACCTTCCTACGCCAATAAGATCATGTGTGCTACCGACTTTTCAGATCTGGATAAAATTCTCCCCAAGGATGATCTAGCATCCGAAATATCTCAACTCGTCGCACAAATAAATTGCCTGCAACTCGCCGTTGAAAATTATTCTCTGTTCTACCACAGCGTCGGGTTGATTGGTTCCACAAAACTCCAATGTCCTCGGGGAGGTGGGATAAACTCGGCAGAAAGTGGAGATGGGGTGAAATTTCCGTGGAAAGACGAGGATCTTGGGGTAATTGTACGGGATCTTGTGTTTCCCATTGCCAGTGTTGTGTTCTGCGGTTATGGAGCTGATAGTTGATAGTGAGTGCTTGGGTTGTGGAATACTGCAGAATCGTGTGTGATCGGGGATTCCAAGTCCTTGGGAATCATTCCTGGGCGCCGCAAGATTTTCCACTCTAGAATGTGTTAGTTCTTTTCCTTTTTTTATGTACCAATCTCAAGAGAAGTGGGAGGTCCATGGAGATTTGTGGAATGTGGTCCATGTTGTGGGAAAGTGGCAGTCGCGCATTATTACATACATGTATGATCTTGTATCCCGTGATTCGAGGTCTCTCATCCAAGAAAGAATGTGTTTTAGAGTGACCAACATGTGGGAATGTGCATACATTCCTCGAGGTTGCGGTTCGTTTTCTCGCCGAAATAAACACGCTATTTACATTCCGTGGGAGCTGGTGACCGGCGTTCGTACTTTCACTGCCTCTGTTTATTCTGCCTTACACGCAAGTATTGACCATTGATCTTAATTGTGTGTGAATTCTAGAATGGGTTTCTCCTGGTGTCTTTGCGATCTGTGGACTCTCGGTTGGGTTGCAGAACACCCCGCTCTGAAGCAAGCTCGATACAATAGGCGTGGGTAGGCCTGATGACTTCACAATATTTTACAAAATTTCCAGTTTCATAGTTTTTTCTTATCATATTTAATACCAGGACGTAGATATATTTATTTGACTATATAGCTCCTGTTTGGTTGAAAAGCGGATACATCCAAATCATTCGACATTCTGAATCGACTTCTCCGTCGTCACTTCCAGAAATTCACCTCATCTTCAGGGAATTTTTGATTTAACATTTGTAGCCGATTAATAATTGAATGCAGCAAAAAGATCAGATCTAAATTAAATCAAAATCACTCAAAGTCGTTCCCAACATTGTCGTTGGCTCATTCTTCATCACCTGCATCCTGCCGGACAACATCAACAAGTCGCAACTCACTTTGGTAACACTGTCAGCCTTCCATCACTGGATATTCAGTCAGTCCCATCGACTTTTAAAGTCACAACAAACGAGATTCAACGTTGTGCCCGCAACGAAGAAATCTTTCGCCTAAATTCTTCCAGTCAAATCAAGCACACACGATTTGGAAGATAATTCAGACAAATTCCAAGGCTCTTGTGCTGCAGAAGACTCGGATCAGCGCCATTCCTGTTCACTTACGGCGGAATCTAACAACGCTACACAGGTTCGCTCTTACCGTATCGATCTTCAGTAACTCAGCTTTCCTGCTGAAGATTCACCGATTTGGCCATTCGCGCATACTTAAGAAACCCTCGGCTGTTTAGTGTCGCCTTGTTTTTCTCTTTCTCTTCACTCTTCGATACGACATCGACCAAACACAACATCAACTTCCTTCATCCTCAAAAAGGGCCTCAGCTCGTTTTCAACTTTTCATACGTCTACTTACCTCCTCGAAGGTATCTTCGACTTCTCCACGTTGTCCTTGTGCGAGATACGCAATGCATTTCCCTTTCAAAATCCATTATCCCATAGCACTGGGCATGCTCATTAGCTCTTTTCTCACTCCGGTTGCTTTTGCTGCTGCTTTGCAATATAGAGCACCTGTCGTCTCCGGCTTAATTGCTTCTGGCAACGCTGCTGGTGCCGCACCCCTCTCGCTTGAAAACAGCTGCAATGTCGATGGAAAGATTGTCCCCAAGGTCTTTATCATCTCAATGGTAAGTGATACATGCTTATGAAAATATACTTCCATCATTTTAATCTCCTTCTAGTTCAAGCCCGAGGGTGACATCTGGTATGCCAATGCCTTCGAAGCTGGCAGTATTGGCAACCTCTTGGCACAAAATATCACACTGCCAGGAAGCTCACTCGTCTATCCAGGAGCACATTGTCTTCCAAGCTGCGCAGTGTGTCAACTCACTACTGGCGAATCCGAAATCAATGCAGCAACTACCATTACCTCTCTCATGCTTTCACCTAAGTTCGACCTCCGCAAAACCTATTTCCTCATCGCCGGCATCGCTGGAGTCAGTCCTAGAGCCGGAACCATCGCAGACGTTGCCTTCGCAAAGTACGCAACCCAAGTCGCTCTACAATATGAATTTGATAGCCGAGAAATTCCCTCAAACTTTAGCACAGGCTACGTCCCCCAGGGCGCCCTAAGTCCGGAAGAATACCCCAAAGCCATCTACGGCACCGAAGTATTCGAACTCAACGAATCCCTCCGTGACATCGCCCTCGGTTTCGCCAGCACATCCCGTCTCGTCGACACCGCAATCTCCAAAGAATACCGTACACGTTACAAACAACCCGGCCGCAACATCTACGAACCCGCCACGCGCGAACCAAAAGTAATCAAAGGCGACGTCTCGACCTCCGATGTCTTCTTCTCCGGCACCCTCCTCGGCGAAGCATTCGAGCGGACTACACGACTTTTGACTAATGGATCAGGAACATACTGCATGACAGCCCAAGAAGACAACGCTACACTTGAAGCCTTCATTCGCTTTGCACGTGCCAAAATGATGGATTTCTCTCGCATCATTGTGATGCGCTCGGCTGCTAACTTCGATCGTCCATACCCTGGCATCACGTCCCTTCAGAATCTCTTCTACACGGACCAAGGATCTTTCATCGCTTCAATCGCCAATCTCTATCTCGTCGGTACACCAGTTGTGAGAGGTATCTTGAGAGAGTGGAAGACAAGATTTGAGGCGGGTATTCCGGCGAAGAATTATGTGGGTGATATTTTTGGGACGTTAGGTGGTACGCCGGATTTTGGACCCGGTGCGAATTGGGTGCAGAAGAATCCGGTGAGTCAGTTTGAGTCATTGGATGTGTCGAAGGAGGTTGGGAAGCGGGAATTTGGTGATGGTGGTGCGGGTGTTGATGTTGGGACGGTGAGATGGAGGGATGTGCATAGGCGGTTTGATCAGAAGGGATCTTCTGGATCTGATGCTGCGACGCTGGCGAAGAGAGCTCAGATGGGATGGTTGTGATGCGATATGGATTACTGTGGACTAAGAGAAAGTTGTTGTGTTTGTGGTGCGTGCTACTGGATTTTTTTCTTTAACTGATTGGGATAAGCATCTACTATGATGGATGGGTGGCTATTTATTGGACTGTTTCATAACATTCCTTGTTATCGACATACATACATACATACGTACGTACGTACGAAGTATGGCAGATGCGATGGGTGGTCAAAGTACTACTGGGCGGGTGGATGGACAATATGATATAGACTGCGGTGGTGGATGACTGGAGTGGAATGAAAGGCATTGTTGCGGTTGTTGTGGAGGCATTTTATTGTTCTTGTTAGATAGGCTGGTATCATAGACGTTGAACTTTTTTTTTTTCGTTTGTTGGATTAGACAATTGCGGGTGGTTTGTGAGAGGTTACTTCACTAACACATTAGATATATACCTAGGTAGACTCTACTCTAGTTTGGAGGGCTTGCATGGTTTTTCAGGTAGAAAATGCGATGGGTGTTTGTACTCGACATATTTCGGCAACCATTGAACCGTACAAACTCGGATGAGACGTCCCGAAAGCAAGCCATGCATCCATCGTGTGAAATCCATGCCTGGCTTCTCGTAAGTCGTGAGATCATTGAAGTTAGGTGAGAGTAGGACAAGAATCTTGTCGCGCGGAGTTGAGAGCGGACTTTTCGCACTTTCAAAAATTTATTGACCGGGGGGATCGTCCTGGGCAAGCTTGGCATCATTCCCCACACAACGAAGTGCCGTCTACGGACCGCCTCCCCCATTTCCAACGGGGAGGCGCTTGCGATTGTAGTTATCTGGGGAGATGGAAGCAATTGATGATGAAATAATAGAAGTATAGACAACAAGTTGGCAGGGTTTTTCTCCCAAAAGTATTCCGTAGTTGCGGTGCACTAAACAAAAACTCAAAGTTTGACGGCTTCGGCTCTTGCCAACGCCAGTGGTCAAAACACGTGAAGCGGTCAAATGTAGCTCAATTTCAGACGCGCGTAGCCCAGAGGTGTGCGCCCGAAAACCAAGGAAACCAGGGAAAAGTCAAGAAGAACGGTGCAAATCGCTGGAATGTTAAAGTTGGATTATTAGAAGAGTTGGTGTACAATGAAGAAGTTACTTTGTCTGGCAAATGCACTTAGAGGCTCGCTTGTTTGTTTACATCTGAAGTCCTGCTGCTTCTTCTTTGACAGCTTGGAGATCTGGACTGAACTGCACGCTTATTCATCGTATTCCTCCTTTCGTGGCGAATCACAATACGAGATGTTCGTGTTGCCCCTGAGACGAACTCGAAGCTCGTAATGCAAACAGGTGTATGTGGGTGCATCAAGTTGCGCATAATTATGCATCAGTGTACATAACAAGTCATCCCCTCATTGGGTGCGAGACCAAATTGGCAGGGCGGGCTGTGCAGGGCTCTCGGCAGGATCCTAAAGCATCCTAAAACGCTAATCGTCTCCCCTGACCAAATCATCCGCCATCCGCCATCCGCCATCACCGTCCCTCCTCCAACGACCACCCGACCGACAGACTTCACCACGCTCATTATCAGGAACAGAAACAACCACGATCTCTACCTACTGTACACCCCTTCACCACCGCGACAGCAGTTCGCTTTTTAATACCAACTCTTACGGCACCTCTTTGGTCGCCTCGCCGCTCGCTTGGAATTGTTTTTATTCCTATCTACCCAACTGAAACGACAGCGTTTTGTGTTCGATCTTCCCAGCGAACGACCACAACCGACGAACGACGATTGTATTATCACGACTTGCACAGACCGATCTCTTCTCCTTCGTACCATGAAGCTCTCCTCATACCTCGCCTCTGCGGCGTCCCTTTATCTGCGCGCTTGCTGGACAGGCCAATGCAGCCATCACCCTAGATCTCGAGAGCGACACATCCATCAAGAGAGCCGCCTCAACGGCGGCGTTCGATATGATGACCTACTACACCGGCAACAGGACGGGAGATACCCCAGGCAATCTGCCAGATCCATATTACTGGTGGGAAGCAGGCGCGATGTACGTCCTTGATCAACCTAATCGATTTAATGATGGACTGGTAGGGCGATAAACTAACGTATGACTTCAGGTTCGGCACAATGATCAACTACTGGTACTACACCCGCGACACAACGTACAACGATGTAGTGATGGGCGCAATGTTGCCATCAGGGTTGGAGAGAAGTTTAATTTCATGCCTAAGAATCAGACCCGAACACTCGGAAACGATGATCAAGGCTTCTGGGGATTGTCGGCAATGACGGCTGCGGAGACGAACTACCAGAACCCCCCTGAGGATCAGCCACAATGGCTTGCTTTGGCCCAGGGGGATCCTTCGATTCTTCAGGCAGAGAGATGGAGTACGGATGTGTGTAATGGGGGTTTGGAGTACGGCAAATTTTCTCCTTCAACAACGGTTACGGATACAAAAACGCAATTTCGAACGGTTGCTTTTTCAATTTGGCTGCTGCGCGATTGGCCCTTTACACTGGTAACCAGACGTATGCGGAGTGGGCGGATAAGACTTGGAACTGGATGATGGATATCGGGTTGATGTCTCCAACTTTCGAGATCTTTGATGGTACGCAGAGTGCAGATAACTGTACGGAGAAGGATCACAATCAATGGACCTACAACAACGGCATGTTCATTATGGGTGCTGCGGCCATGTACAATTTGGTAGGTTCTCCTTCTGCCCATTTTGTGCGCTCAGATGACTAACTCTACCAGACCGATGGCAGTGATAAGTGGAAGCAGAGAGTTGACGGTATGACCAGCGCCTCGAAGAAATTTTTTATGGAGGATGTTCTCTATGAGCCTTGCGAACCATCTGGAAAGCGTAAACGTCGATCATGCCTTCTTTCAAAGCCTATTTCACTCGATCCCTCGCCGCAACAGCCATCTTGGCGCCCTACACCCACGACAACATCATGCGAGAGATTCGTACCTCCGCCAAAGCAGCCGTCCGGGGTTGTAACGCCGGTGCCACAGGCACACAATGCGGTCTGAAATGGACGCAAGCAGAAAACGACGGCAGTCTAGGAGTAGGCGAACAAATGTCCGTCTTGGAAATCATCCAGAGCAACCTCGTCGACAAAGCTCCCGGATTTGTCTCGGCTCAGGCGAGAGGAACCGGTACGAGTGTGGGAGATCCAAGTGCGGGAACCGGCTCGAGCAGAGAGGAGGAGGAGGCTACGAATGAAGACCTACAGCAGCATCCTCGACCGGCGATGAAGTGGGCGCAGGAATCTTGACGGCGTTGGTGTTGATGGGTGTAATTGGTGGGAGTGCCACGATGATGATGTCAGAGTAAATAAAATATCAGGGGAAGAATGTGGAATATCCATTCTCATATTGTTTGTTTCTTTTCTTTTGTGCGGGGAAACTGGTTGCTGGTTCTGGTTTGGACATGTTTCGGAGTTTAACTTTTTTTTTCACAATTCCCAGGCTAGAGTTACCTACCTAGTATGATTGCGCGAAAAACTTGAGTGAATAACATGGTATTATTTTTTATTGTTTATTGCTGGTTTGCTCTGGGTTTGTATATGTTGTTTAGGTAGGTAGTAAATAGAATTGGATGGGACTTGTTCGCTTCCGTCTCCTCTTTTACTTGTATTTTATCTCGCGTTTTTTTGTTGATGTAAGTTTGCAAACTTATGAGTGGAATGTCATTCATCTTTGGATGGATCTATTTGCGTATTGTGAGTGAGTTGATGGGATGTTTATTGGTGTTGTATGCTTT
>JBAMDN010000735.1:0-50966 GCA_037074945.1 Tetracladium marchalianum | reverse complement strand
GGATGTTGCTGATGTTACTTTGGTCCGATATTATGGAGGCTATGTAAAATAGATTCCAGCTATTCATAGCGGTAGATTACCATGAAGGTAACTACAATCGCCTTGAGAAATAGTGATAGAGCCTCTTTTCAGTCTTGCTGGTTCTTTGATAGTAGCTCTCTTTGATCTTTCCCATTGCTTACACCAAAACTGTGCCGATCCTCTTGGTCCTTGCATGTGCTCCTTGTCACAGTCAGCGGGACTTGAGCCAGCACGTGATTCAACCCCACGATTTGACTTGGCGCCAGTTTTGGCCCCGCTAAAAATATTTCGCGATGAACCTCATCCGACGTTGTCTTCACTGTCGTCCTCGTTCACAAATTAAATCTGCTCCTCGCGTCACCCTTGCACACCACACCCTCGCACTCCTCGGCGCGGACGTTACTGTATCGTCAACTCGACATTCACATACCTGCTCCTATCACGATTTTCCACCGCATACAAAGACAAGGCACAGTGCTTCGGCAAGGACTAAAGACGGAAGTACAGAGGGATTAAAGCAGGAAGATTGACAGCATGGCAACCAATTCGATCAAGTTGCTTACGGGTAACAGCCACCCACAATTGGCAAAGCTTGTGGCCGATAGGTTCGTAGGATTCTTGCAAGCCGCTATGTGATGGAACAGACTTTGGGCTGTGGCTAGCTGTTGAGAGCTTTTGAAGCTCCTTGAGGGCAGATCATATGGAGCAGGGAAATCGCCTTGTCAAAGGCCAACTCGCTGACCACACATATCCTACAGATTGGGCATTGAGCTTGCGAAGACTATGAGTCTGAACTACTCAAATCAAGAGACCAGCGTCACAGTTGGAGAGAGTGTACGAGATGAAGATGGTGCGCCTTACCCAATTCCAGTCGAGGGGCGTAACTAATATTTCGTGATAGTTTTCATCCTTCAATCAACTGCCCCTGGCGACATCAACGATGGTCTCATGGAGCTTCTCATCATGATCAACGCATGCAAGACCGCCTCTGCTCGCCGCATCACCGCTGTGATTCCAAACTTCCCCTACGCACGACAAGACAAGAAGGATAAATCGCGTGCTCCAATCTCCGCAAAGCTGATTGCCAACATGCTACAAACTGCAGGCTGCAATCATGTCATCACAATGGACTTGCATGCGAGTCAGATTCAGGGCTTCTTCAATGTGCCAGTGGACAACTTGTATGCTGAGCCAAGTACTTTGAGGTGGATTCGCGAGAATGTCAATGTGAAAGATGCGGTTGTTGTTAGTCCTGATGCTGGTGGTGCAAAGAGGTTTGTTATATCTTTTTCACAGGAAACTCGACACTGTGCTGACTTTCTACCACAGAGCAACTTCTATCGCTGATCGTCTTGACCTCGGCTTCGCACTCATCCACAAAGAACGAGCCCGTCCCAACGAAGTCTCTCGCATGGTTCTTGTCGGAGACGTCCAAGATAAAATTGCTATCCTCGTCGACGACATGGCGGATACCTGCGGCACTCTCGTCAAAGCCGCTGAGACTGTCATGAACCACGGTGCTCGTGAAGTTGTCGCGATTGTCACGCACGGTATCCTGAGCGGAAACGCAATCGAGACATTAAACAAGAGCAAACTCTCAAGAGTCGTCGTCACAAACACCGTTCCATTGGGAGACAAGGAGCAGCGATGCGAGAGATTGAGAATTATGGATATCTCACCTACCTTGGCTGAGGCGATCAGAAGAACACACAATGGAGAGAGTGTGAGCTTCTTGTTCACACACGCTCCTACTGACTAAACACTTGGTATTTCTCTTTGAATAGCGCTCGCTGGCGGGAGGACGTTGGTTGAGATTGTTGGGGGTTTCAGGTGGTTGCATATCATATCACTTTCTTGATGTCACTTGGGGTTGAACTGGGTTGGGTGTTTTTCTATTCCTCCTTAGGAAGGGGAAGGGGAAGATTCATATGAGTACCTACCTAGTCAGTAGACCTTTGAGTAGGTACACGGGTGGCGTTTCTGGTGTTATCTTTTGCGTTTGATTCCTTGATGTTATCTTCGTGCATCATTGGTCATCATCACTGGATTTGTACACTGCATTACATGCGTTTTCTTGAGGCAGTATGTAGAAATTTTGATATCTTCTAATCAGCCAAGTAAATGAGTCTCACGTTTGAGTGCTGCACGCTCATGATTGACTTATTGGACATTCTGAATTGTTTAGTCTTCGCCATCTAGAGCTCGATTTCGTATTTCTTCATCGTTTCTGAACACGTTTCTTAGAAATGAGCGCCTATCAACTCAATGGTTTTATACACATATTGTAGACACGTTCTTGGAATCACTGTCAATAGAGGGACTTGTGGTTCAAAGAAGGGAGTACAATATTGGTGTCGTTCCCAAACATCGATTATTTCTGAGCACAGAACGTATTACTCAGCACAGACATTCCCCCTTTACAACCCGGCTTTCTAATTTCGTGGGTTGACAGCCAACTTTTCTACGATGGTACAGCGGTTGAAGATTGCACAGTTCACGAACGACTTTAGGGAGGGGCAGCAGCAAAGACACCCTGTTTGTTTCTGTCTTGGCACAACCACTTTACAATCGTTCACAGCTGTACCTCCATACAATTCCACATTTCCACCTTTCCACCATACCTTGTCCGTGCCTATTCTCGCTCTCTTCTCCCTTCATAACCACGATCGATCATCATACCCACGGCTAACCACTAGCTATAATAATACCCACATGGATTGGACCCAACAAGTGCAAAGCTGGGCGAGGTGTCGTATACCAGTCAGCATAAAACTCCCTGACTTCCTGTATCCCTTAGGTAAAGTTGATTATAAAGAGGACGGAAACCTTTTAGAATAGGAGAGAAAACTTTCACTACTCGTGACAGCACCAGGCTTTCTTAGGCTAAAAGCTGGTCGTAATATTAGCAATGAGGAAGAGGTGATAATTATTCTTAGTAGGCTCTAACGCCTCTCTTTAACAGAACCAAGTATTCTCTAACCACGATCTAGACTGTGCTGATACTACTTTATTAGATGTATATACTGTATCCCTAGTATTTCTAGCGTTCTTTAAGGCTCTCGGAATCACTAACAATAAGGGTGACGACGTATTCTTCATCCTCGAGCCATTAAAGCAGAGTTTCCTTCCTGCCCGCAAGATAACCACCTTTTCCATGTATGACCTTCGCCCATCCTGTTACATCTAAAATTCGGGAAGCACTAAATTACTCTAGTGGTCTTCTAATCCCTATACTACCTGGTCAAAGACTAGGCTTAAGGCACTTCCCGCACCAGGCGTGGATTGGTAAGCCTCTATTACTTTTAGGCGAACAGCTACTTGATCGTGGCCTCAATCTGCAGAACATCAGGAGGTAGATCAACATCTTTTGACCAACACTGATCCGAGGGCGAGGGCACACTGGCGAGCACAGGTTGAAAAAATTAGCTCTTTTTCAATGGAAGAGGTCACTTGGAACTTGGCGGATCAGGATAGACTCTCAGAGGAGGATGCTTAAGATACTGAAGGTGATGGAAAGTGAAGGTTTATATAAAATCTTCAGAACGTTTAGAAAACCATTCCCTCAAATCTACGATAGTTGACACTGCTATGAGCAGTTACTTATCGCATAGGTAAGCTCTAGATACGGGTAAAAGAATAGCTTGTATAACTAGAGGAGGTTAGCATCGGGTCCACTGGAATAAACACCTTCTCAAAACCGCCCTCGATAATACACTCTCGAGTAGTTCTCCATTTCTATACACACTGTAAGTCAGATCTTCAATACTCTCCTCCAATTCAAAATACCACCCGTCATCCCATCGTCCCATTAACCGAAGGCAAAAATCTCTACACAAGCAATGAGTCTTTGACCTCAAAATCCCCAAATTTCAAACACGGTTGAAGCATCCTCTAGCTTTCCTGCCAGAGAGGACAAATATGGGGCTCTTCGAAGAAAGTATTGACTATATTTTCGCTTAGATGTATGCCTAGGTTGAAGTTGGGGAGGCAGCTGAGAATACTGCGAATGAAACGCAATATCCTCAGGATGCTTTTGCTGCTGAGACTGGGAGGCTTAAGAGATGTCAGGATGGCGGTGTGGGCAGTGAGAGGAGTGTTGTGGGAGGTGAGGGAGGGAAATGAAATGGTGGGAGTAAGAATAAAGCTAGTTGAAAGTAAGAAAGCTTGCTTATGGGTGTGGTGGAGATGAGATGTAGTGCAGGATAGATGAAAGAGAATTTTCTTGGAAGAAAGAGAAGTTGCAGAAACTTCGGTGCTTGGAAATGGAGATTAATGTATATTTCTAGGTCAGGCGTTCTGAATTGAAAACGACCGGAGAGAAATGAGATATAGAGCGTGACGACGCCTACGAGTGAAGGGCATGATGTATTTTGAAACAGGAATCGCAGCTTTTATGCAAATTGTGCTTGTTGCAAAAAGGAAAACAATGAGAAGAATTAGCACATGTCTTGGATTATGAATATGCAATCAAAGAAGATGTGCTGAATCCTTGTCTCCCCTACTCATCGCAAAACAGTGAAAATGCCAAAAGGTTTCGAATATTTGCACGCCTAAAGTACTCAGGAAGGGTGTGTTCGCAAATCCATTACAGTTAATTCAACACTTCCACATCCATGGTTCATCCTTCTCGTGGAATGATTATTAATATTCAACGAAAGATTTGGAAACATAAGAGATAGTCTTGCGATTCTCGTGTTCTTTGCCTTTTCAGTGTTTTCATCTCTCCGGAATAGTGAATTACATATGAAAGATCGGCTGGTTCCACCGTCCTTGATTTGCTCTTTATGATTATAATTTTGTCAGGGACGTAAAATCCCAATTCTTTATCCAGAAATTTATTTACGCCGGCCATGCTGCTTTTTACCTTCGAAAATTCTCCTTACGCGCCGATATTTTCAAAGTCTAACTTCCAATTTCTTGAGATTTCTATCCTCAGGGATTCAAATTTTCCATTCAAAATCTAAAATACGTGAACTATTCGGAAGTCAGTGATGGATCCAGTGCATCACCTGATGTGCTGGGAACAGAGCTACTTCTGCACTCGGTAATACTCATATTGGACCTGTATCGGTACAGGTCCGGATCATGTTTATAAACCACTCTTGTTCCCCTTGATAGTAGTTCTGTAGATGCAAATGAACACAATAAGCGTACCACAGACGTACGCCCCATACTCGACGTCTGCTCACTGTAATCACATAACAATAACACTGTTAGCAACACTCAAATACAACCAACATAAACAAGTATTACTGCATCCTAGATCAAAGAATTACAACCACAAGTTCCATACTGTCTGAAAATTTAGCATAAATCGAACGCTGAACATACCCAATCTCACTTGCGCAACACCTCCTCACTTTCACTTCTCTCAACTTAGTAAGTCAACATACCATAACTCTTGCTCGTCCCCTCTAGTTCCACAAACCTTTCTTTGTTCCCCTCTCTATCGCCTCCTTCATTTATAAGTTCTAACACCATGCCATTCTCACCAGATAAACTTCCAGTCAACTCCCCAAATAACCAAAGCCCATAAAACAATAACAATCTATCAAAATGGGCTACTTCGACAGCAATCTCGAAGAAATCGTCAAAGAAATATACGAGCAGGACCAAGCTGCTGAACAAGCGGCCGAGCAAGAGGCTGAGAGTAGTGAGGGTGATGCGAATGAGAGCAAGTGAAAGCGAGCGATGAAAGCGAAAGATTTCGAGGCTAGGCGAAGGGATATGGGTGAATGAAGGGGAGGACCGCGGAAGGACTGAGGGAGATGGAGTGGTGGGAGACGTTTGCGTTGGGCCTTTTTCTCGATCTTGAGTTTGGCTTCTGAATTTCAAACCAGAATGATGTAATTTAACTTCTTTCGGTGATTCTTAGTATTGATATTGACCATGGAGGTTAAACATTGATATTTAAAAGCAACCTAGAGTGAGCGAAGATGATGAATTAGTCAACGGCCAGTGAAAAAAAAGAGAAAAAAAAGGGTCGGGTGCTCGTGGTTGTGATTTATTTTGATTTTTGAAATCAAACACAAAAACAACGTGTCCATCGTACTGGTCACGAACAGAACGATACAAACAAAACCTGTGAAATTTTTGGGCGCTCAATGGCCGGTCACACAATCACGTTTTCCCATTTTGCAGCAGTCGCTGAGTACTGAAAGACGTCTTCCACTGCCAACTCTTTCAAGTCAGGATCTCTCCACACAGCATATGTCAAACCAAGACCAACCCTTTTACGCTCATGATTTCCAAAGCAATCGGAACGCGCAGGTTCACACGCAGTCTCGACTCTCGAGGAAAATCAGACTGAGAATGTGGGTTACAGAAGCCCAATCTCTGACCACATAGCAAGCATTAGTAAACAAACTTATGGTTCTTGTTTCAAAACAAAATCGAAATCTTTCTACATTGTTGGCCTTGATCTGAATCTTGATAGTCTGCCTTTCATTCTTGTGTTTGAAAATTCGAAAGGGAGAAGGGTGTGCAAGGAACACATTTGGTGGTTTGGTTAACAGGTTTGATGTAGTTGATTCTGCCTGTAATAGGAGCGGAAGTAGTTGTACAAGCACCTCGCACCTGCCATACCTCAAGGAGAACTCAGTATTCGACGAATATCGATTGAGGTCGTTGCACAAAACAGTCTCTTCGAGCATCCGCCCCTGAGGGCGATGGAATTCAGCAGTGAGGAGCAATGGCATGAGAAGTTCACAGCTTCTTATGTCGAAGTCTCACTAATTGACTCTATCCCAGAGGGAGAAGGGGTCGACGGAGCAGCAGTCTCAAAGAGGTCAACAAGAAAATCAAAAGAGAGCTATGGTTGGGTCGAGACGTTCCTCACAACTCAAGACTCATCAACAAAACACATATCACACCAGTACATCACACAAGCACAACAAGTACACAGTAAAGTCTCAAATCAGTCAAGTCATAAAAATCTCCATAAAAACGCCACGCTTTGGTAGTGAAAATGCCATTCTGATGCGCGAGGAAAAACGCCTAGCTAAATGCCATCGAAGATAACCCCATTTTTTGCACCGACACATCACGGGATTCTTCAAAGATACAATTCCTGGAAAAAAAGGCTCCCTTACTTTGAGTAGCCAGAAAATCTGGGGTATCCCATGTTCCGAGTGTGTGACTAGCCCGGACCAGAAAAGCAAGAAAAACCAGTTAATTACGATAGCCAACCTCTCTACTTGCGCATGGAGGAGGCACGTCTCTTACGGGCATCGAGCTTCTCGGCCTTGGCCTCGTGGACACGCTTGGCGAGGAGAGCAGCATACTCGTTCTGTGAATTTTGTTAGAAAAGGGTCATGAGATTGGACTGTGCATGAAAACTTACGGCAGCATCCTTGGTCTTCTCGGAGTTGCGGCGCTTCAATGCAATGCGGTGACGCTTGTGTTGAAGACGTTGAGGAGTAACCAATCGTTGGATCTTTGGTGCCTTGGTGTATGGCTTCTTGCCCTCACCCTTTGGCTGAACCTCACGGCGAATGACGAACTTGCGGACCTAAAATTGGGCAGCACTTCGTTAGCAATCAAACTTTCTCACACTCTATTGCAGCCTGGTGCCGCTGATGCAATAAAATGCATCTGCGCAGCGCAGGCGTGCAACAGGCGAAGAGGATATACGAGGTACATACATCATCTTCCTTGGTGAGACCAAAGAACTTGCGGATCTTGGTTGCGCGCTTGGGACCGAGACGCTTGGGGTGGACCACATCGGTGATGCCGGGGATATCGTTGTCACCTTGCTTGACGATGGAGAGAGCGAGGACGGAGAGATCCATGCCAACGATGCAGCCACGAACGGACTTACGCTTGCGCTCACCGGTACGGCGAGGGCGGTAGCAGGAGTGGCCATCGGAGAGGAGAAGACGGACACGGGTTGGGTGCATGACTCCCTGCTTCATTGGGAAACCTTGCTTGTCGTTGCCACCGGTAATCTTGAAGATGTAGCCCTTGAACTCATCACCAACGGAGTCACCTGGGACCTCAGCGCCCATTCTGCGAAAAACATTGTTAGATCCCATCCGATTGCCAAGTGTGCCATCGCGTATTCGTACCTCTTCTCCATGAAGACACGGAGCTTGCGCTCATCTTCGATTTCAATAAGCTTCTGGCTGCCATTGGCAGGCTGCGAGGAGAGTTAGCTGTGTTGTTGTGGGCCGTATCATGGATGGGAAGGAATTTCGCGGTGGTAAATCGAGGGTTCGAGGGGAGCGGGAAAACGTACGAAGGAGATGTTCTATACGAGATTGAGATTAGCAGAGCTTCTTAATTGAATGGAATAGGATGGCAATGCGTAAACATACCAACTTCATCTTGACGGTCGCTCGTGGTCAAGGGCGTTGAGTTGGCGGGTTTGTCGTTAGAGGTTTGCTGAGGTCGGAGTTTAATTTTCGCAAACTTCTTGTGTGCGCTGAAGAAAGGCGAAAGCAATCTATTCCCGAAGGGAGATAGCGCGCGGCGTGACTTTCGCGGAGCTCGAAGCGAGCTTTAGATGTCGCCAAGATTTCGACGGAAGCGGGCCTTCATGCTCGCCTTACAGTAAGACGGCGGGAGAGGCTCTCAATCTCTGAATAGCAAGGTCAGCAGGTAGGTAAAGAGGGCAAACAGAATAGGTCGATTATAAAGACCTTTACTGGAAACGTAGGGGTTGAATCCCACGAATGCAAGGAACGCGAAGAAGTCGATTCCGAGGATCTGACAGTCAGAATACATGGAGGTGATTGATGATCTGCCAAGCCGGATAAATGTAAGTCCGAGGTCCGAAGAGCGAATAGGATAGGATAACAAGCCTTTAGCTCCCGCAGGTGTAGAAGAATGTGTAGGCGTCCGTTTGTTTGGTGTTGATATCAGGAGACTCCAAAGACAACAAGTGCTGACGTGATTGAAACATCGGAATTTGCGTTTTTGGATTGGACACTTTCTGTTTCCCAAAGACGACGACGCGGCTCAAAGGACAAAGATGGAGATCCCACTTCATGCTAGCCCAGTTGGGAATCCACAGCACGTGATCCTCTCTACAAACAATCCGCTGCCGCAGTTGCTGCAAACACCGTCCGGACTGGCGTTGTTGGAGATGCAAGGGACAATCAATTTGCCAGAGAGGAAAGAGAGCGATGTGGACGGGGAAACAGATGTGGGAAGACTGGTGTTTCCGTTTTACGATGAAAAGGAGGAGGGAGGAGGGAAGGGATGGATGAAGGCTGTCTGGTTGTATGTGGGAAAGCACCAGAGGTTGACGGGGGAGGTTAAGAAGTTACCCAAGCCTTTAGCGGTGGTTAGGAAAAGGGCCTCAGAGGATACGGCTGAGGCGATGGATGTTGATGGGGAGAAGAGGGGGGGAGCTGGAGATTGTGCAAATCGTAAAGTACAAGATCCTGTTCTCGTTGAGACCAGAGCCAGTGGGAGCTATGGCTGAGTGAGGGATATGATTTCAGGACGATGCCCATGGAGAGATGTCTCTAAGATCATTCTTCCGGAATAAAGGTTGATGGATAGGGATGCTCGTTCTACAGTCGCTGCAAAAAACACGAGTTGCTTCTCCGCAAGAAAATATTCAACACTGTGGAATGCCTCAGCTGGTGTTGCCATTGCACACATCACACAGGCTTAACACTCCCAATTTAGGCTGGTATTAAACTCTTCAGCATACATCCAGCCTACCTTTACACCAGCTCTGGTTTTCAACTCGACAGAGACATCACAACCCTACCTGACTTCAGTCCCAAAGCAATTGTGCACTTTTCTTGCAGCAAGAGAGCGAATATCGATAGAAATCAAGCATTGAACTGCAAAGGGTTTATCATGCTTTGAGGGTATATTTGTTATATTCTATGCTATGCCCAGGACCCAACACATGCGCAGCTGGCTCGCGGGTAAAATACAAATCCCATAGCTCAGGCCCGACAGTATTTTCGCTTCCGGATGTCACTGCATCATCATGGTCCAGATTGGCTGTCTTTGCAGATAAATAGTATGAAGCAAAATACTCTATGGAAATCTATCATCTAAATCACCTGCTGTTTCCCGAGGTCCAAAAGAAATGGCATAATTGAGCTCCTCGAGACTATTCTAGCACAAACATTCTTGACACAAAATCCAGGCATTACTTAAAAATGTCCACGGTTGACTGCTTCATATCTCATCTCGCCACAAATGTTCCAACTATACTTCATGGTAATCGTTCGTGCATGAGAATAGAATCTGGGTGGTAAATGGAGATTCCAATGGATGATAATCTCGTTGAATGCTCGACCCTTCTTATGAGACGTCAATACTTCCACGATCTGATTACAAAATAACTTTCTGGACTTGGTGTCGTGTTCTTGGAAGGTGCTTTGTGGTATTATGGTGAGCTTCCGAAGATTATGACAACCGGCAATAGCGCCCAGTAGATGTTCCTAGTAATTGATGAATCAGTGTGATGAGTCAGACGCAAAATGCACAGAGAATGTTCACCTGCATAGACCACTTGGAATCGTCAAAATCCGTATACTCTCCTTCCTGTACATTACCATCTTGTGCATCGAGCGGTGCAAAGTAGATGTTGAGCTGAAGCTCTTCCAGAATAGGCAGGCTAGTCTGTAAGGTCATGAGAGCTGTCAGATCCAGTGGCGAATTGCGATAGTGAGATGTCACAAGGTTGACATATCGAAGTGTCTTTGAATGTTGCGAAAGTATCGGCACGATCTCGCATGGAGCGTCGCAAACAAGGTGCACATCGATAAGACATTTAATTGCCCCAATCAGGTTTTGTATTGTCAGGAAAGGTGTGGATCTATCGTTAGGTTCTGGGTCTTCGAAACCGATGTCGGATTCTACAAAGAGTTTTCGAATGCTCGAAACGAGATGGCCAGGCACATTCAGGAGGAAAGTATGATAAGAGTTGCTCTTAATGTATAATGACTCTAGTTTCGAAAAGTCCCAGATCTGCGAAAGTTCCTCTGCCGTATGATCCCAGGCATAGGAGCCATTTAGAGTCAAGCTCTTGATGGGTGGGAGCTTGCCACCTTCCACAGTGAATTTCGCAGTTTCCCTGTACTATCATACGACTTAGCAGGAGGTAGGCGATAGTGTGAGAGAACAAGATTTGAAACTTATTTGTAACGTTCAGAAGGACCAGAGAGGGGAATAAGGTGACGTAGGTTTATACATACTCGTCTCTTTGAGAAAGCCAGATCTAGGTTCTGGAGATTAGTAGATGCAACGAGAAACTTTTGAATTGAAAGTGTGTCATTTTCCCAGGCCGGAAAACCCGTTGTAAAAGAGATTAGGTTTGGCTGGGAAATTGAGTAAATCTCCAAGCCCGTTGGAGCAAAGTCAGTGTACGGTCTCAATGCTAGTCCCTGATTGTAATGTAATTTTAGATGGAATCGAACATGAGGTTTGTCCACTTCCAGAATTGTTTTGAGCGCCGGAGGAAAAAATACTCTAGAGCCGGAATGCACTGGACTCCATCTATGTCCGCATCAGTCATAATGACTAGGAATGAAGAAGAAGCTGGCTTACTCGAGATCTTTTAAGGACCGGCATTCTTTGATGAACTCAACTACCTTGTCCCAGTCAAGCTCATCTTCGCGTTTGTCAACCACAAGCCGAGTCGCATATGACTTTACTAAAGAAGCAGACCTGAGCGACACCGTACTTCTTCTGTCTCTAGCATTCAGGAATGTCTTGTCGAGCACAGATCGTTTAAACGCAAACGGAGTGACAAGTATATTGAGTCTTCTCGAAATGAGACGATAGGTGTAAAACGTGTCTGTGATTTTGTCAAGCTAGGCAAGTTTAGCATCGGGCCTTCAGATCTTGAGTTTGACCTAATGACACAAGTGACGGACCTCTTCGAGAATGAGCAACCAGATCTCGGTGCTCAGGGTGTCCCAGATTCCGCTTCGTCCAGAGATTGATGTCAATTCTTTTGAAGATGCATTCTTAACAGGAACTCGGACTGGCGCTCGTCTTCGGCGGTTTACTCCCAATCGTCGAGTTGTCCGGGAGTTTCCCATGCTAAAGATAAGGTTAAGGTTACAGTACTAGAGACGGAATATCTGACAAGTTCTTAATGTTGGATGAACATGGATTCAGGGACGAATTGAAGCAAAAATTCTCCATAGACCAAATTGATGAAATTGAAAAATGGGGGAAAGAGGAAAGGAGGGGAGAACACGCGATCAAACGACAGGGCCATGAATCGTGTTGGAATCTGGGGAGAGATATGGTACAAATGTACATGACATGGAAATACCTTCCACCATCATCTAACCGTTTAAGCTGCTGCTGACAAATCTGAGATTCGCGTCTCCTATTGTTGCCAGCAACCGCGACAAACAACAACGCATGACAGCAGCAACATCGCAGCCTCACAATCATCGGAGTCACACGCCACCGTAGTATATTAAACTTGACACGCCCAACTGTCGTTACCCAATGATTTGCCCATTATGAGCAACCTCGCCATCGGCCAGACGGTCGAACTCAACAATGGCCAAATTGGAGTTATACGATATATCGGGCAAACCCAGTTCGCAGAGGGTGAATGGGTTGGCGTTGAGCTGGAACAATTTGCTGGTAAAAATGATGGCAGTGTTAAGGGGACTAGATATTTTGACTGCGAGGCGGGCAAGGGAATGTTCTTGCGACCTGCTGCTATGACAGTGATAGAACAACCTCCACCTCCTGTTGCAAAACCTGTGAATGGGGCAGCAAAGAAACCTGGCAGACCAAACAGCGTGGTAAGCTCTGGAGTTGGGCGACGGATGTCCACTGCACCAGATCCAGCTGCTGGGAAGAGAATGAGCATGAATGCTGCAAGTCCAAGTCCTGCAACAAGATCTCGGCCGTCAAGCGTCATTAGGGTATGATGGACTCAGAATACGGCTCTGATCTAAGCTGACAAGAATAGTCTCCCACCAAGTCTCCTACGAAACAGTTGACAGCACCAGCGTCAAGTACCTCTACCTCCAGAACTGGAACCCCTTCGACTACAAGGCCCCCTTCCATATCCATGACCAAGCCACGGCAGAGCGCAGCAGGAACGCGAACATCGATGGGACCTCCAGCGGTCCCAACTGGAAGGACGTCGCGACCTTCATTGGCAGGGGGAATGGGTGTTGGGAATAGGACCTCAGCTCCTCCACCGAGTAGAACCACAAGTAGTCGTCAATCCCTTGCACCAAAACCCCGTCTCCGTCCCGGTTCAGATCGCATAGGATCCATAAGCAGTCAATTAAGCAGTGGAAATGCTAGCGAGGGAAGTGCACAAGACGTATCGGAGGAAGATAGAGGAAACTCGCCGCCTGATCTTTTGTCGAAACCTATCAGTCCAGTACTATCACGAACATCTGCCTCTGATCGTTTACAAGGATCGCCCACCTCTTCTCGAAGTGTTAATTCACCTGTTGCTTCAAGAGGCACAGCTGCGAGTACAGCGGCTAGCCGAGAAATTGAAGACCTCAAAACCAAGTTACGAGTGATGGATAAGAAGAGGATGGAAGACAGGGACAAACTGAAAGCGATGGACAAAATCCAAGCGGACAGAGACAAGTTCGAAGGCATCATCCAAAAGCTGCAGACCAAATATCAACCTCAACAACAGGAAATTACCGAGCTACGGAAGCAGCTCAAGGAAGCCGAGGCTCGTTTCGAACAAATCGAGGATATCCAGGCAGAGCATGATGTTACACTTGAAATGGCAACTCTAGACCGCGAGATGGCTGAGGAGACGGCCGAAGTCCTTAAGAATGAGCTTGAGGTTTTGAAGTTGAAGACCGAAGAGCTGGAGCTAGAGGTTGAGGTTTTGAGGGAGGAAAATGAGGAGCTGGGAGGAGAGATGAGTCCGGAAGAGAAAGCAAGCCAGGGCTGGTTGCAAATGGAACGGAACAACGAACGCTTGCGGGAGGCCCTTATTCGACTTCGAGATATGACCAAGCAGACCGAGGCTGAGCTCAGAGATGAGATCAAAGGTCTCGAGGAAGATGCTCGCGAACTTGGGTCAGTGAAGGAACATTTTGATGTTGCCAAAGACAAGCTCGCTGCTTCGGAAGCACTCGTTGAAGATCTGCGACAACAACTTGATAATGCTTTGGGCGCAGAGGATATGATTGAAGAGCTCACCGACCGGAATATGACGATGAATGAGCAAATCGAAGAACTCAAAGCCACCATTGAGGACCTTGAGAGTCTTAAAGAGTTGAACGATGAGTTAGAAATCAATCACATTGAAACCGAGAAGGAAATGCAGGAAGAAATCGATTTCAAGGACGGCATAATCAGCGAACAAGCCAGACGATCTGCGCAACAGGACCAAAGCATGGAGGATATGGAGTACACCTTGTCCCGATTTCGAGAACTGGTCAACAACTTGCAAAATGATCTAGAAGATATCAAGGCCTCACATGCTGTCACAGAAACAGAGTCAGAGCAGCTGAACAGCCGCTCTCGTGCAATGATGGATCTTAACTTGAAGCTTCAAGTCTCAGCAGCAAAGACGCAGGTTAAGACAATCGACCTGGAGCTGCGAAGACTTGATGCGCAAGAAGCTGCAGAACATCTTGCTATCGTTCAGCTGTTCCTTCCTGAGGCTTTCCATGCCGACAGGGACTCCGTCATGGCACTGCTCAGGTTCAAGCGTGTTGGATTTAAGGCCAACTTACTCCATGGCTTTGTGAAAGAAAGAGTCAACGGAGCTCCTCACCCTGGCCATGAGGACGATATCTTTGCTGCGTGTGATATACTTGACAAACTATCGTGGGTTACTTCAATGTGCGATCGCTTTGTCAATGCTATCAGCTACTGCTCAGTAGACGAGTTTGCGAAATTCGAGGGAGCACTTTATGAACTTGAACCTGTCGAGAGGGCTCTTAACGGATGGATCGATGGCCTGAGGAGGGACGAACTTAAGGAGAAGCAATGCGCTTCCGAACTCCAACGTACTATGGCACTTATGTCTCATCTTGCCGAGATCCACATTCCTACCGGATTGGCAAGCTATGCCGATGACATTCACATGCGAACTGTGATCATGCAGAGTCATCTCGAAAGTGCCGCTGTTGCCTTATCAGCAGCAAAGACAATGGTACAAACAATTATTCCGCCACAGGGCGATGAAGATGAGCTCGCACAGCACTTTTCTCGAAAGACCGAGTCAGTCATCACCCAAACAAGGAGTGCCAAGGTCATTGTTGGCAAAGCTGTTCGAGCGCTTGAGGATCTCAAAACGCGCTCTCTTTCTCTTGCTCCAGATACCCTTGAGAATTTCGAACAGTGCGAAGAGGCAACAGAGGAACTTGCTAGGTATGCTCGTCAAGCTGGCGATGATTTGTTTGTTCTTCTCCATGAAGAGGGTCGATCGGAACCATTTACCTATCTGGAGGTTCAAAGTGCAGTTTATAGAACGACGACAACCCTGTTCCAATCAAGCGACACGGATCTCTTCTCAACATTCATCAACAGAATCAAGAACGTCAATGGAGCATTGGTTGACTTGGCGACTCTGGCTTCTGATTTGGAGATAACTCAAGAGTTTGAGAGAGCGCCAGCACCATGGGTCTTGCGCTCTCAGCAATTGAAATCCTCGAAGACCATTTCAGTTGACACAGAAGAGGAAATGCGCCGTTTGAAGGACGACAATCACGAACGTGCGAGAGTGATCGCCATGCGTGATCAAGAGATCGAGGAGTCGTCTATCAAGATTGAGCTGCTTGAAAGCAGGATGAGGGATGCTACCAAGAAAAATGAGAAGATCTCCGAACTCGAGAAGAGGATTGAAATTGCCAAGAGGAAGGAGGCTGAATTAGTTGAATCGATCGAGACCCAGAACAAAGAGCTCACTGCGATGGAGGTGGATCGGGAGAAGTGGAAGAAGGTCGCTGAAGATGTCAAGGCTCTTGGTGTCACTTCACCTGGATCCAAAGCAGGCCAAGAACGAGCAGTTGCTACTGCACGAGAAATGGAAGCCCTCAAGACCGAGATTGCTAGCTTACAGTCAGCAGTGCGTTATCTTCGTGAGGATGGCAACCGGGCTCGTTTCACCTCTACCAAAGGCCTGGACTGGCTTGAGGCTCCTCTGGTGAGCCCGAAGTCCAAGGAGACACAACGCAAAGCTCTTGTTGTCTCGGAGGGTAACGAGGTGCTTAACGAGTTGCTCAGTCTGACAACCTCGGCTAAGTTGTACAATTTGGCCGCCATGCCTAGAAACAAACTTGCTTGGAGACCAGCAAAAACCACACCGCAATATCACGTTGCCAGGCAGAGAGAGGACTACGAATCTTGGAAAGATTGGAAGGAGATTGTTGTCAAGAAAGGCAATGTCATTGCCGACAGAGACGTGAGCATCAGCAAGGTTGAGAAGAGGAAGGGAACCTTAGCCGCGAGAGTGCAATTGAGGATTCCAGACATGGAAGCTAAGACCTTTGGTCTAAGGGAAGTGGAGATCATAGAACCAGAAGAATTCGAAAACTTCAGAGGGCGATTGGGGTTTGTCTGAATCTAGGTAAGATAGTTGTATGGGTCTTGTGTGTCATTATGATTGGATTAGCGAAAGGGAGTGCAATTTATATACCCTGAATGGCGCAGCTGCTCTAACATAGCTTCACTAGCTAATATCTATGGGGTACGATGCAATTTGAATTAAGACTATATTCTTGAACCCCCTCCTCTCTTTTTTCTCATCTCAATCTTGACCTGCCTAGGTAGTTAGTTTGTGAGTTCCTTTGTGTGTGGTAAGACCTGACTGGGAGCTGCTAACAACACAATATATATATATTGACTCAAGAACAATGGAAGGAGCTTACCTCCGTTATAGCGCCTGGGAAGGACTACGGCAAACACTTCTTCACTTAATCTTCAGTTTTAAATATCGCCTTTGGTCCTTATATCGTCTTATCACCTTTCTCCTGCTTGTTGAGGTGGCAGCCTGAGGCTTCCAATTCGCTAGCGTATCTTTCGGTGACCTGGTTATAAAGCTCTGTCACCTTCTCGGCTTTGCTTACCTCGTCGACCTCCCAACCAACCTCATCAACATGATCCTTTCCTCTGCACCTTGAGTTGTTTTCTTGGCCCAACTTCCTTTCTTTTCTATTTTTTGCAATCTGTTCTTCGCATGACATCCTCTTTGGTTTATTGCTCACTTCTCGACATTACTCTCTGCTCTTTGCCCGCACAGCATTGTTTAGATATTGATCAACAAAGCAAGAGCATCGCCCTCCTGCGACCACGACAAGACGCGTCTAAGGACATCCAGAAAGGGTGGATCGAGAGGAAGATTACGTCAAAGCCCAATGGATCACTACAAGATGGAAAAGAGTTTTAGCAAGCTCGCGCAGGGTGGTCAGTCGAAAGATAAGCCACCAAGCAGCAGAGCACAAACTACCCCAATCACCTCGGCGACAATATCACCCCCTGCTGCAACAACTAGCAATGCGTCTCTTGCCCAACAAGCAAGAGGCAACGTGAGTAAAGGCAAGCTTCAAGACCTTGATGTTGGCAATGGGACTGGATTCTCAAGTCAGTCAACATCATCTCACGGCTTGAGCGAAGTTAGTTCACACCCAAGCAAGAGAGTGTCGTCTTTGGAGCACATCCCTGGTGAAGATTCAGTGGTAGCTACTGGCTTTGATACCGACTCACAAGACCTCCCACAGGTAGGTCCACGCGCAATTTCAATGAGATTGAATGTGTCTCTGCCTAGACACCTATCTGCCACTTTGCATACAAGGGACACAAGTGAGACATTTCCAGCTAACATAACGCACAGGATGCACAGAGTGAAACCAAGAGCCAAGGTTCCAAAATACCTTTGTGCCCAAATTCTCCACAATCAGTTATTGATTCCTCAACTCTACTCGACAGTAGAGATCTAGACCATGTCCATCTGTCTCGACGTGCTCTTTTTGAATCAAGAGACCCTGAACCAGAAGATATTCCTGCTACATATGCAGCAGGGCAAAGAAGTGAAAGAACAAGCCGCGCGGCTGTTAGGCTCTTGTCTGCTTCCACAATCAACGCCCAACCTCTTCTCCATGGATTGCCTCGTGTTCCTGGATCTACCTCACGTCAAAGATGGCGCAAAGTTAAGCGCACTGGAAAGAAAGCAAGAAAGGCAAAGTCGCGACGCGGTCCTTCACCTTCAAATTCTTCCAGCAATCCCGCTTGCCTCTCCTCGTCCCTATCTTCTCGCCTGCCACTTAACAACAACGCCCAAAACGAAGTCATGGCTACCTCTACCACCCCCAATGCCAATACTCGTCGCACTTCGCAAAACGAAGTCATGTCCACTTCTACCACTCCCAATACCAGTTCTCGTCGCACTTCGAAAAACACTACATGGAAGGGGCCAAATTCTGTTGATGAACCTCAATGGCAGCAGAGCCAATTAGATAATCCCATGGAGTCTGAGAGGGCCTTTTACTCATTTCAGCGCGAGGAGGCGGCAAGAAAGAGGGCTGCAGAGGCCACTGCGTACTTGGAAGCAAGAGAGCGAGAGAGCAAGGAGTATGAAGAGGCTGAAGCAAGGCTGCAGAGCTTTCTCAAGAACGCAAGATCCACGGCAAGATCCGGTGATCGCAATAACAACCTCCGCAGAGCGGAATCAACACGCTATGGCAACCCAACTTCCGGGGCTCAGAGGTATGCGAGGGAAGAGAGTGGCACATTATGGAACATTCATAGTCATTCACAACCAAGATACGATTCCGACGAGGTTGATGAATTTCCTCCAAACGCACCTCGAGGTCCCCGAGCCGACCGAAAACCAACCCCCAATCAATCACAAACAAGATCGAGGCATAGACCTTTGGAGAGAGGTGCGGATAGATTCCTACCTGACAACAATAAGAGATCAGAGAGCAATAATTGGGATGAACGCTACTCTATGGTACGAAACAAGCTCGAGAAGTTGGCGGAGGAAGCAAGGTTGAAGGCAGAGCAAGAAGAAAAAGGGAGATTAGAGGCGAAGCGAAAGGAGGAGGAAATCCAACCTGAGGAGTTAGTCATGGACGATGCAACACGTGCGATCGTGGAGGGATTTGACTTGAGATATGCTGAGAATCAACAGATACTTGCAAAGAAAGTCCATGCCTGGGAGGAGGATGGTAAGTCGGAGATCGCACGCGAAACTAGAGTCCAGGCTGAGTTTGAGACATGGCACGCCAACAAGTAGGCGCGGCACTGTTTCTGCCAGGATTGAATGGATGTGTACACATTTGAATTAGAGAAATCTAGGAATTGTTAGATTTAGTGGATGGACCTAAGGATTGTTGGATTGATTCGGCTGTCATTGACTCAGATGATAGAGGCATACTTGAAGTTGGGTCGGTCTGTGAAGAAATCTAGGATTGAGAGTGTTTAGGATACCCTGTATTGATATGAATGAAAACTGATATGCTGATATCAAAGACTGTATGTGTGAAGTCGTACTTTCGTGCTCGTCTCAACATCATGATCAGATCAGGAAGGCTTTGTTTACTATATCACGTGATAGTCGGTTGATCAAAATACGTGTGGCTTCTTTGTAAAAGATTGCATCTCGCGGAGAGTGCGCGTGAGCTTTATTCTTTGAAACACAATTCCTTTAAGGAACTGGGGTTCTTATATTTTTATGCTGCCTAGAGCTATGACTTGTCCGAGCGAGGGGAGGTCGCAAAGAATTGATCCAACAGAAATTCTTGCTCTCTTGCTGAATTCAATTCCGCGAGCTAGTACTGTAGTACACTAACTTCTCTTGATCCGCACACAGTAGACGGAGTCATTTCACTTGCCTTTAAATACATACTGTAATTATTTCCCCGGATACCACCGGGTTTTATTGAAGGAGGATTTATGTTGGGCTTTTCAACCTAAAGCTTTCCCTCTTCCGCGCTCGGGAGTTTGGACACTTCAAAAACTAACATGGGCTAACATTTCGCTACACCATCCATCCCATCGCGTAATTAATGCTTTCCTGCGTTAGTCTTTTCCCTGTCGCATACGCACTACCTTAATATTATTTTACATATTTTACCTACCTAAACTGACTTGGAATTCAATTATCGATGCCTATCGTTCCTTCTCAGAGAAAAGAATACATCTTTGCTCTTCTTATTTTTCACACCTCTGGCCGCCTAAGATTGTATCAGCGCCGCAGTATTGACCTACGATGAATGTCAGCTCATCACCATACCTCGTATTCAAACATATATTGAGTCGTAAATCCCCAGAATTGACTCATCAAAAAGCACGCACTTTTTCTGACTGACCCGAGTTCCTAGTTTTAGAATTATAGCCAGCTTTATTGCCTTCCTCCCGCAATATGTCGCCCTTAAGTACCAAGGAATGCTGGGAATTTCTTCTGGCTGGATGCTTAGTGTTGTGCTCTTTAGCACCACAAAATTAGCCCTTCAATTGCTTAATCACACCAGGATGGTGGGTTGGATACATTATTGGGGAACAAGTGTTTGCGTGATGGTGACGTAGTGGGTTTGGAAGAGATGGAGGAGGCGGGTTTGAGTACTCGTGCTGTTTCTTCGACGGTGGGAGTAACGCGGTAGATTAGGTAGATGGTTAACCTGGTTGTTTTATTACATGATCATTCCAGAATGAATGTACCAAAGCAATAGAATGATGCATTGAATCAATCACTTACGACACCAGCGTAAAATACATTGCGCCCCAACTTGCACATGACCCCAAAAACACACCAAAAACTTCGACACCTCGAAATCTCCTATTCCGAACACATTCCACGGCGTCCATCATTACCACTCAAACCCTCCTGGTCACTACAACCTCTACACAACTCTCACCCTCACACCCGCCCCAGTCATCCTTCTCATCCCCTTTCTCCAGCCCAACGATCTTTGGCGCCAACATCGCCCGCTTCTTTACCTACCCCTTCATCTACTGGCTCTTTATCTTCTTCAACGCCATCATCCTCTTGACCCTGTCACACCGGCAGATTAGAGACATCTTACTTCTTTCCCGTAAACTCAAGGTCTTTCCATGAGATCCTTAGTATGGCAGAGTTTGAATCTTATGGTAGTATTAGGACTACTGCAGTTCACGCGGCTTGAATATCCTGTGCCAGACCAGTGTCATCATAGGAAGTGGGATTTTTTTGCTCAGTGTGGGAGTGTGCCGGTCTTTTGTGCGGAGTTGGTGGTGGTGTTTGGGGTTTCAGTTGGTTTGAGAAATAGTTTTGTCGCAGAGAGTGGTGTGTAATGTTGGTGAAGTTGGTGGAGAGGATAGGGTATAGATGTGTGGTTGATGTGGGAACTGGATTTGTCCGATTTTAGGTCTCTTGTCTTCAGCAATGTAAAGTACAGATTTAAATTATTTCAATCTGTTCTATATATCACCAAGACTTCTGAGGACGGTCGCTTCGCCTGGAAGAGAATCACATTGATGTGGTTTTGGAGGAAGATTTCAAGCTTTCCGGATGCTTCGAGGCCACGGCTAAACGTCAGAGCGCTCACATCCGGTGATGCGAACCACGCATTCTTCGCCGTCCTATCCCTTGAACAATCATATTTACACATGTGAACATTCATGTCCAAAGCAGTTTAAGGATCGTCGATTCAAAGCATCTTAGATTACACACATTATTAGTTTTCCGGATCAACTATAATTTTGAAAATCTAGAGAAATTACACCAACAAATGCAGAACTCTTATACCCAAACCCAACCATACATCTCATTTTCAAAACATCCAACGCATCCCATCATCCCATCATAAAGAATGCGCCACAAAGGCCAAACACCCCACCACAATGGCAGCGTAATGCGCATACTGCCTTTTCAACCGCATCGCCGCGCTCTCCTCCGCAGTCCTCTCCGTAAATACCGGTCCCGGAGCTTGAACTTTATAAATCGGTTCATTAAAACTCTCGATTCCATTTCCACCATCATAAACCTTCCCACTTCCATCATAAGGCGATTCTTGATTCGCGACCATTTTCCAAATGTATTTGGCGCTCTCAATTACGCCTTTTCCACCAGCGCCAATCAGTTGTATATTGATAGGAGGAATATCCAGATATTTCTTTGAATCGCTGTTGAGATAGCCAGCGTAGGAGAGCGAGTTATTGACAGATCCTACATTCGGCGGTGGCGAATTAGTGTAACCTGTTTGTTGCGCGACGAGCTCGAATACGTTGGCGCCGACGTCGTAGCGACCGAGATTGGGAAGATCCCAGTTGTCTTCTATTGTTGAGAGGATGGAGTAATGTGTGTAAAATGTATCATCTTTCGTGCCTTTGAGGTCTTTGGGAACTGCACCGCCAAGGAGGAGGGATACAACTCGATTTGGTATACCAAAGGTTTCGCTCTCATCGTAGGTCAGGAGGACAAGCGTTTTCTCCATGAAATCTTTGTTCTGGAGGAGAGGTTCGAGAAAGTGATGACTCCATGCTGTGGCATAATCCAGGCTTGTATTGTGGCCGTCATTCATCATATTTGGCGATAAGTGTATATACTGCGGCAACTCATTCGCTTTAACAGCTCTATCAAACTCCACAAAACTCCGGAGATTCGCCAGACGGGTCCCATTTCGATTAATTGACTTGAAAGAAACAAATGGACTACAATTTATCAGCAATGCAAATCCGAGAATCAATTGCTGGGTTCTCTTCTTCTCCTCACTTATGTTTCCGAACATAATCCCAACCTCTCCCATCATTAGCCGTACTTCCCTCTCCCATATACCCCGGTCCAGGCAATCCCTCGAAATATCCTCCCCATACGATATTCCTTGTATCCAGTAGATCTACCATAGTCGATACGTTATGCGGCACATCTACCCATCCATCATGATCCAGGCCAAAATAATCTCCTGCGATGGATGCTAGGTAATTCGGTTGGCTGGGATGAGTAAGTCCGTAGTATTGTGTGAGGAGGATGCCTTCTTTCGTGAGATCTTTCATGTGGGAGTTTGATTCCACTTTCGTGAAGTCCTGCCAGTATTGAAGTCAGCTCCAATCCAGTCCTAAATTTTCTCGAAAGAGATGGATTCGCGCACGCACCTGGTTTTCCAGCCATATCGTGATGAACCGATCGAATGCTCGTCCGGGGACGTACGTGGAGCTTACAATTGCTATGGCGCCTGCAAAACATAGCAGATGGCGCATCTTGATAGAGAAATGCACATGGGAGCAATAGATCAAGAAAGTAGAAATATGATTTAAAATTTTGTGGTAAAAGCTACGTTGTACTCTAGAGATGTTGTTGTGATGGTTCGGTTTCACAGACCTCGTCCTCGGTTTCAAAACAAAGCTGGGCGATTAAGCTTCGGGGATGGCTGATCACCCCGCAACCATGTCATGCCAAGGCGGGATATCATACTGTATGCTTGGCATATGCACCCCTCCGTTTTTTGCTGACTGTACTATGTGCTTGAGAGAGGTCAGGGATGATGATGGAATCGAATACAGGCTGTTGCGGACTTTCGGGATGTTACATAGTTTTGGAGTGCCTGTTATAAGCTGACGCAGTAGGATTGATAATATGCAGGTAATTAGACGGTAAAAATACCAATCATGTCGAGTCTCGAGTGGTTGTGAACCCCCACCTGATCAGAACCAGAGGATGGAGGATGAATCACACCGTAATAAATCACAACCCAACTCACAAGAAGTCCAAAAGAATGATTTCAAGTTGTTTTGATTGAAGTCATCTAATTTGAAGTCAAACACAATTGAAGAATGTTTGATGTGGCCCCCGCAGAGGTCGCGTTAAAACCTGTCCCTTCAGATATAAGACGGGAAAGCTTGACCCGCCCAGTTTTTGTCATTATTTCCTGACAGAGTAATATAACAGATCCAAATGCAAAAAAAAGTAATCATGTTTGGTGGAGGCGATGATCACACCCTAACACAATATGGTTGATTGTTGTTGTTGTTGTTCTTGAAAGTACTCTAGTTGGCAGAGGGCATTGAGTTCCTCAACTTCTTGTCCCAATTGATCGCAAAGCTGTTGTTGGTATTGATATTGGTATTACTCCTACGCTAATTGAGTCTGTTGATATTAGCAAGAGTATTGTGGCAAAAGATACTGTTGTTGTCGAACAAGAGGGACAACGGGAACAGGGTAAGTGAGTCGTGAACTTGCGACCGGACTTGGGTATGGTTTTCTCTCAATGCGAGTTAGTTGATCGAAAGAATTAGTGGCAACATGAATGAATTGGCGACAAGATCAGCATTCAACCAGGTGTTTGGTCGAAGCGAGAAGCTTTGAACCATCAACAGCACCGCCTGGAGGGTTGAAGAGGCATCGTTGACGACTCGGATTTCGTTGGCGACGCCGTGGCCGAGAAGGGTTGTGGGTGTTTGAGCAATTCTAGCCATGCTGAAGTTGTCGTTTCCAGTGACAAAGTTGTAACTGCTGAAATGAGCAGTTGAATTGACTGCGGTGTCGATACAGGCGGTGTCGAGGAAGCGAAGTTCTACTTGGGTGTCTGGGGAAATTTAGCAAAGCTCTGGGAAATGTAGAAATGAGAGCGTGCATACTATCTTTTTGGAAACCACTTTCAATCTTCTGGGTAGCCTCGAAATTGAGAGAGACGATAACTGGCTTGATTGGAGAAGAGAGAAGGTTGACTTGTTCGTCAAGGCTGACCATTTTTTGATTGCGCCATCTTGACCGAAAGTGCTGCCTTGACCACTGAAAGTACCACGTCTCAAGCTGTCAGTATTGCGATAGTTCTTGATTGTCGTCCAAGTAATACATCCCATATTAGCCGGAGAAGCATGATTGATTACTTTAGACACGATGTGTCTGGATTACTTTTGTCTGTCGCAGTCTATTTTTGATGGAGATGAGTGGTATTTTCAGGTTGATTTTATAATTGATGTGAATCTTGAAGAACTTGTTGAGATTTTAGAGGTAAGACTTTTTGATTAGAAGAAGAAGGAAAGATAAGCCCAAAGAGCGAGAAGGGCGGGTGATTTATAGACAGCACCTGCACACCAACGGTACCCAAAACTTTCCATATCCTGCGTGGCATTTGTCCGTCACTCAAGGATTACCATGTTTCCGACTTCCGAGGATTCGTTTATAGACCTCCCAGTTTCATAAAGCCACTAAAATTATCTAGATAGACTGTAGTCTTTGCTTTAACATACTGTTCTGCCCAATCAACAGCTGAAAAATGGAGGAAAGTGGTCGCTACAGACCTGGATTGGGCCATATGGGGACAAGCCATGATGTGTATACTCCAGAAATAATGAATTACTGGCTGTTCTAGAACGTCGATGAGTTGATAGGTGTAAAGCACGGATCAAGGAAGTGTTCTAGTTCAGTATACGGTTGAGCTAATTCGCATGGATTAAGCTGGAGGGACATCGATGAGAATTCCATTCGCGGAAAAACATCGATCGAGAGACGACCACTTACGTTCCTGACCATAGCGTAAAATTTTGCAGGATGACCTGTATTTCAATTCTACCAAGCGGTCATGCACGGCTATATTTCTGCCCCCAGCCTTTGGAGGAAGTGGCATTGGTGGTCAACGTTAATCTTGCTCCCCATCCGGTAAGTTCACCGGCAGCAGTGGAAGCTAATTACCACACCTACTCGAGTACTTGCGGGAAAGGGACAATGGAGGTCCTGAGAATCTAACTCATCTATCCAATCACATGCTTGTATCAATATTATTTTCTAAGATGATGATGCGTGCGAAACTGTTGTTGGTATTTACTGTATTATTTGGTCCCTTGCACCAAACACTAACGTCTTCTCCACAGAGCGGAGACTTAAAAACCACTGAGTAAAATAAGTTTCCAGAATATATCGATTTGAGTAGAGTACGTTTCAATCTCTCCCAATCTTGACAATGATCTTCCCCCTCGCCCTCCTATTCAACATAATCGCATAAGCTTTCTTCACATCTTCCATCTCCCAGACACCATCCCCATTCACTGCCTTCAAAGTACCCTCTTGCACCAATCTCCCTAACTCCTTCATTCTCTCTTCATTCACCACTCCCATAACCGATAAATAAGTCCTTGGTACTCCGCCCAGCCAGATCGGCGTTAAAGGATTCTTCACCATCATAAGCCAGCATGCATTGAAGATGCTCGCCAGGGTATATTCTTGGAATGCAATGCCGACTGTGACAAACAAACCTTTGGGTACTAGATATGACGGCGAGTGCGTCCAGAATGATTGAATGCCGTAACAGTCAATTGCAACGTCGAACTTTCGGCCGTTGTACTTCTCCCCAAGGAAGTTCAGGTCTGGAGGATGAGAAGTGTAATCTTCAACCTGTGACAAAAATCATCAGTATCCCATCTAATGACCCATTAGAATATCTGGAAACTCACAACATCACATCCCAAAGCCTCAACCATTGCCTTATTCCTCCCCGAACAAACTCCGACAACCACACCGCCCTTCCCCACCTTCTCCTTCGCCATCTGCACAACCAAACTTCCGATTCCCCCACTCGCTGCGTTAATCAGAACTCTATCACCAGGTTTCAAATCGGCCGTCTCAATCAACACCAAAGCCGTAGACCCCGCTATCCCCAACCCCGCTACCTCCTCTAACTTTGCATTTGCCGGTTTCTTCACACAATGCTCCGCTCGAGCAACAACGTACTCAGCCAATGTCCCATGCCCACCACCAACATGCTCCGGCACCAAAATTGAACCAAAAACTTCATCCCCAATTTGAAACTCTTGTTCTGCTCCACCGGCGTTACTGCCAAGCAAAGCATCTGTCTCCCCCGGACCGGACGAAGACGCAGGAGGACCAATTTCAACCACAGTACCGGAGAAATCCATCTCTGGGATAGCCGGAGAATGACGGAGGAAGAAGGGCACGAAGTGCATCATTATTGCTGCGCCGGGGTTGAGTGCCGAGTGTGAGATTTTGATGAGGAGTTCATTTGGTTTTTTGGGGTGACGGACAGGTGTGTTAGAGACGAGATGGAGAACTTGAGAAGGTGCGCCTTTGGAGGTGTGTGTCCAGGCGTGCATGGTTGAGGGGATTCGGGGTGGCATTTTGATGTATGGGGGGTTGTGGTGCTTTGGGGAAGGGTGATGTGAGAGGGGGTTGGTGGGGGAGAAGTGGTTAGGGAGTGGTCTCTACAGACTGGTAGAGACGTTCATGGAATAGTAAGGATGGGTGATGGAAAATCTAGAGAGAGATGTTATAAGATGTTGTAGAAGGACTTCCTAACGTTACGTTCGGATGGGATAGGGTAAGACAGAGCCACGCGGAGAGTTGCGTGGACGCCAAGCACATTCAGCCTCAGGAATCAGGAGGATGCGAGATCCCTTCTGAAGTCAATGACGGCGATGCCGATGATGATATCTCAAATGGAACAGATGGAAATCAAATTAAATTGAGGGAGATATGCAGCAAGCCAAAATAGTGAACAAATCCTGAGGGTTACAGTAGAAGAAGGAATTACGTACACGTCTCCAGTCCGAGTATAAAGTTACCGAGGATGGCGCTCGACCCCAGATCAAAAATATTGCTGAAAGACGCAGAAAAACACCATTTGAGCATTTGAGATGCCGCAATTGAATGTGTTGTAGGAGATAGTGAGAAGCCAGAGTCTTTGAAAGACTGATGTCGCATGAGTCATGCTGAGCGAGAGTCGGGTTAGGAATGACACGAAGTCAACCGTGCAACTGCGCAATATCCCCCCAAACTTCCTCGCAACACTTCAACAAAGTGGTTTACTTTTTATTACCATCTATACCATGATAGAAGTATACAGGACTACTGATGAGACCTAGCACCAATGAGAAATTGTAGAAATACTCATCATGAGAAGCCAAGCCACTTTCACCTTCACAACACCCACCCAAATGAGAAATAAAAGCGAACGAGCTCAAAATATGGACAGATCTCCTCTTGAATACGAGGATCAAGACATCCTCCCCAGGCTATCGACCTTACACAAAAGAAAGTCTCGACCCAGAAAGGACACCGACTACAAGCACGCCAAGACTTGGGCGTTCTCAACTCGGCTCGGTTGGAGTGTATAGAATTAGCTTATTCGACAGGAAGACAAGTTGTTCTTGTAAAGTTAGAAGATACATTGAACGGAGCTAGCTTCTCAGTCTATAATCTAATTCTATACATACTAGGAACTTTCCGAGCTTGTCTCGCCCGCTCTTTTCTTTTCGCTATCCTTCAGCTTCCTTCGTTCCACGCCAAAGCTGACAAAAAATGCCAAACAGCCACCAGCAATCGAGATAATGAACGCTCTCGAAAGCGACATATTAAAAGCCTCCAGTACTCTCGCCAAAAACTCCGCGGGCACATATCGCCGGATCTCCGACGGGTTGGCTTCAATAATTGACTTGAGATCCACCCCCGCAATAGCGCCAACTCGTCGTCTGAGCTCCTGCTGAAAGATATTCTGCGCAACGGTCAAGGTAATCGCACCCATGAAGTTCTGGAAGAATATGAACACCGCCGTTGCACTAGCTACGTCTTCTACCTCGAGGACGTTTTGGATCACGATTAATGGGAGGACGACGCTCATCCCGTAGCCGAGCGCTGTCGTGACTTGATATCCAAACCACTCGCGAACAGGACTTGCTTCATTCAATGTGTAGATTAGACCTGAACCCACGGCACCAAGAGCAGATCCTAGGAATAAGAAAGGTATATAATGTCCGAAGAGTGTAATCATGGTACCAGCGAAAGCTCCGCCCAGAGTTGTTGATATGGTGTAAGGTAGGATTCGAATGCCTGATTGCATAGCAGAGGTGTTTTTGATTGTTTGGAAGTAGAATGGTATGTAGAGGAGATGAACGGGTAGCACAATGGCCCAGGCGCAGCCGAAGGCATAAATGCTGTAAATGTTACGGTTTTTGAGGATTCGAGGTGGGATTGTTGCCCTGTAATTAGGTGTGACTGTCAGTGCATGGCGTGTAAATTATTGCATCTATGTATGCCAACTTACCGATCGCCTTTTAGAATCTGCACCCAGCTGAATGCAATCAATAGAAGTCCTCCAACAACCAACAGCGCCCACACATTTGGGCTTGACCATGGAAACAGCGCCCCTCCTCGTTGAATGGCGACTTGAAATAAGGCGATACCAGGGATCAACAAAGCACCACCAACAAGATCGAGTCTGTGTAGTTTTTCTCTGAAAGGAAGATTGGCATGTTCCGGAGTCGCAGGGTGAAACACAAACCAGATTGCGATTGTGACTAGGAATCCAATTGCTGTTTTGGTCAGCCAACCGGTCCTAATGCTGTACCCTCTCTTAACCGGATGGATAGACTTACGCAAGTTGATCCAGAATGCAAATCTCCATTTAAGCTTCTCAGAATCAGTAAATATACCACCTAGCAGTGGTCCGGCGACTGCTGCAACTGTAACATAAAATTAATTTTAAAGTGATGGGTTGGAAGCGCGACAAGCGTACCAGCAGACATTGACCCTACGATGCTCATATACAATGCTCTCTTTTGCAAAGGTACCGTATCAACAATAATGAGCAAAACGCCAGTATATAAACCTCCATAACCCGCACCAGCAATTGCTCGTCCAACGATTAAAGCGACCGAATTTGGCGAAGCGGCACAAACCGTCGACCCAATCTCGAATACCAGAAACGAGAGCAAGAAGAGATATTTCGTGTTATAATATGTATAGATTTTGCCTAGAGTCGGTTGAGCAACCATTTGTCCAATGCCGTACGCGGCATGATACCAGGCAATATCGTCAAGGATCTTGAATTCGGTCGCGATCTTAGGTGTTGCAGTGGCTGATGATGTCGTTAGCTGGCAGGCTCAGGAATGTAGAACGGTGTGATTCGATGCCCTACAAAGAATGTTCTGGTCCAAGGCCGTCGTGAAAACCGTCGCCATCAATACTACCGTCAAAATGATGAAAGGTAATCCGGAAGGATACACTTTCTCGGTCTCCTGGAGTGATGCATCTGCATTGCTCTCGCGGAAAACACCTTCTTCGTTTTGAACATCCTGTGAGCTTTTCTCTCCAGTAGCAGAGATTACCTTTGTCTTTTCGCCTGGTTCACAAGGTGTAACAGAATCACTGTGGTTGATTTTCTCTACCCCCTCAGAGTGAGGTCTCTCAGGGCTTGGATTGATGATTGGGCTATGAGCATCATCACAAGAGTCGTCGACGATCCTGGAACCCTCAAAACTTTTTTTCTCTTGAGACATGGTTCGGCAATGCGCATCTGGCAAGATCTCGCCGAAAACACAATTCGGGTGTGTGTTTAATGGCGGAAAGAAAGAGGAGTGCAGAACGTGTGTTTTCGGCAAGACAAACCTATGTTCCCATGTCTAGAAAATAAAAAGCCCTGTGAACAATGAAACCTAAGAATTCAACAAAAAAGTAATAAAAATCAAGAAATAAACAGTTCCAAACTATTCTACGCTGAAAGCCTTTACGCGTCCTGCATACCGCACCGATAGCCGCTGGTGATGTAGCGCAGCACTTTGACGTGGTCTTCGGGTTCTTCATACCAGGCGGTGCGGACTGACACACCCCGTTCTCAAAACAAAAAAATCATGCTGCGATATGCCGAAAGAAAACGGTTGTGGCGCTGCCCGTAATTGATCAAGACTTCATTTTAACCTTACCTACTCCACGTTTTCTCCCTCGCGGCTAATCCCCTGCCAGCACGGCATTCACAATTGACATTTACCCGGACGTCAGGGATTCGCATCCTGCGAAGGATGCGTATCTTTCTGAGTTGAGACTCGACTTCGCAAATCGTCGGATTTTACCCCATGCTAGTTTGGCATGAAGGAATCAGTCAATCGAGGATAAACGGACAGCATTCCCGGCGTCCCGATTTTGAAGCAGAGGATTGTAGCGAGAAGTGATTGGGACAATGTACGATAGCGATGGAAGTTTCAAGCGAGACTAAGCAAACTCGCTTGTGTTAGGTCGCGTACAATGCACATTTCGTGTATCATAACTGTTGTGCGTAGTCTTCCTCTAAAGAAATTATAGAGAAAAGGATTGACAGTTTGTATTGTTTTGTCATGTTTTTCCGAAAGCAGCAAGATACCCTCCCAGAAGGATGGTCTCGCCGATATCTGACTTTCTGGGATAACAACCTGGTACATTCTTTGGCACCATGTTCCAATCAATGCTTTACTAACTCTTTCAAAGTTCGCTGTCAACGAATGTCAAACTATTGCTTGGGTATTCCCCGCCGGCTCAATTGATCAAAAGATCTTGTCGGACGCACTAGACAGAACCATCAAACGACGCATCCCCTGGCTCAATGCTCGCGTTGCCCGCACACAAACAGGTTCAGTAAGTCCCTGAATCAGATTCGTAGTAACAACACGATCCAACTGAAGTCCAGCCTCCCTACGAGCTCCATGTGCCTCCGCCAACATGTGATCTCGAAGCATTCTTAACAAGTTCAGTCACCATAACCGAGAAGCTCGATTCAATTATTGCATGGACTTCAGGTCACAGCGAAAATGGTTTGATTGAAGCTCACGATTCTTATGACCCCATCCCACTGAATCCACGGACTGCCATCAACAGTATTCAGGAGTACGCCCAAGAACAATTGCCACTCCTTCATTTAAATTTTGTGTTTGCAAGCGACGTGACTCTTGTGAGTCTCGCCTGGGCTCATGCAGCCATGGATGCTGTTGCTTGCGCACAATTAGTGGCAGCTTGGAAACAAGAGCTTCTGCAACCTGATAGCTGTGAATTATGCACAGATACAAGTCCGGCCAGAATATTCGACTTTACAAAAGACGTTGAACTTCCACCTGAGTGGCGTCCTTCCGGATGGCTTCCTCTGAATATCTGGGCTTTCATACCAGCTCTAAGGGGTTTCGTTTCCACTGTTCTCGAACGCTACCGCCACCCACTGCTAGATGGCTCCATCTACGTCCCCTCAACCATGATGGAGCGCTGGAAAACACTTGCAGTTGCTGAGATGGGAGACGGGGAATTTGTGTCTAGTCTTGATCTCGTGTCGGCGTGGGTATTCAAGTATGCGTGGGGTGGAGATTACCATGTTGATCACGACTGGAACACGATCTTCACAGCTGTGTGTGCTCGTGGATTACACTCTGCCTTGCCTCTTTCGATGATCACAAATCTTTCCAAATCTAGTGTAGCACCTCCGATACGCACCATCGATCTTCGAGAAAAATCGTTCGCGAAGATTGCGTTGCGTCTGCGCAAGAGTTTAGAGCCTTTCACAGACGAGGAGTATGTAGCGAAGTTTGTGACGCAAGAATATCGAAGGAACAAGAAGCATAATGGGGCTGTTTCGGAGTTGCCAGAGGGAGTTTGGGGCTCAAGAGTCTTTGGGATAGTGCCTTGGGCGAGCCACGGTTTGGGAAACTTTAGTGTAAGAAGCGTCAAGCCGATTTCATGTTTGACATATAATGCGCAGAGGAAAGTGGCGACGATTATTGATACGGCGGATGATTGGCGAGTAGACTTGCAATTGAGTGCTAGGCAATGGGATGCGCTGAATACACGGATGGCGCAGGAGAACGAGTTTTTGCAGGATTGTTAGGTACAATTAGTATTGTATGAAGTAAACCAACCGAATGCAGATTCTGCTTAGTGATTTGCATGTCCCATGCTTTTTGTTCGTCAACGGGTTTGAAAAAGTTTGACGAGCGAGTTCATAACTCAAAAAAGAAAATATATGAAGGGATGATCTTTGCCTTGTTTGCCATACTTCTGCTTCTTGCAACACTTCAACGATACAACTGCAGGTTCCTTCGCCACCTAGTTTAATTTAAGTTTCCCAGAATCACGTATCTGGTACACAAGGTTACGCATCCCATGCGCCAGAAATTAATCTCTGCAACGATTGAGCCAAGGACCCGGGAGTGGGGAGTTAAGCGCGAATCTCGGTTCACAACTTCAGACGACAACGCAATTTGTGCTTTGTGTTTTGAGCTTGATACCTTTTTCAATCTGCTTAATACATTCTATATTAATCATCCAATCTACGTCTTCAGTTTTCCTTCCTTGTGTAGTCAATCTTGTCGTTTCAGTCATTTCAGAGGCTCTTTCTCGTCTAGCCATGATCCCAATTGCCCCACCTGCTTTTGCCCGCCACACAACGTCGCAGTACCGATCTATTTAGCGACAACGTAGAAACCCTCTGGTGGTTTTATGATTGTATACAAGATGACCAAACCTTCGATCCATTTACAAAGCAGACCAAATGGCGCATAGAAGATGGCGTGGAACAAAACCCTTGGCAACCCGAGCTGCGAATCAACGTCTTGAACCAAGCATGCATAAATCATACTCCAGAAGTCCGTGACGTTCATGAGAATTAGAAAGTAGTACATCCAAGATGGGAGTGTGAGATAGTGCCATGATGCGATACTTTATTGTGTGTATCCATGTCAGCGAGGCCCACTCGATAAATCCAATGGACTTGAAGGAAGTTTGAGATTTGAGAAGACTCGGATGGAAAATCGATTGAGGGATTATGAGAAAAGTACATACAGTATTGGGCCTCCACAAGTTTCCAAAATCCAAAGCGTCATGTTCAACTTCGCCTGAAGTCCTTTCGCTTTGGGCATGCCGCCAAACCAACGACTTCTCTGTCTCCATGACTCCATGATGCTATTTGGTGACTGCTCACGCACAATGCTTGGGATCCAGCCAATTTTGTAGTTTTTCTTCCAGGCCTGTTTGCTTTATATCAGCTTCATACTCTTTTTGCAATCCGATCAAGGATTTAGTTGTTGATAAACAGGAGAAACATGAAAGAGGGGCATACCTCAATTCCCAACCACATATCCTCTGCTTCACTATTCGTATCCCAGCCGATCGCATTCTGCACTTCCCCAGAAATCAACAGGAAACTACCGTGCAAACCCAAGAAAGGACTGTGCACCCAGCTCGGCCCAATAAAGAACTTCCCGTAATCATCCCGCGCCCTCGGAATATCCGCAATCGTCGGCAATGGCGCCTCCCAAAAACGGTGTGCATTATACAAGATAATTCCTTGTCCAAGATGATACTGCTTTTCTTCCTGGATGAACTGTATACATGCTTTCACGGTGTGCGCATCAATGACCGTTTCTTCGTCCAAATGTAGAACCCAGTCCGATGAAGCCAGTTTGGAGGATGTACGAAAATATTCGAGCGCGCGAGCTTTGTATTTCGCGTGCATGGGTGTGTACGATTTTGGTGTTGTGACGAGTATGATGGATGAAGAAAGAGTGGTAAATATTTTATCTTTTGGTGCGTCTGTGATCAGGACGATTTTTACACGGGGATCAACATCCAAGAGAGGTAGCATTTTTGTGATTCCTCTCTTCACGGCCTATTTGAGAAATTATCACTTTAAGTCCTACATAAAATAGCAAGAGAAGGGCAAGTAATGTTCGTTTGGATCGTTCTTTGGGGCGCTGCTCAGAGAATTCAACAAGCTTCAGAACATACCTCGGGGTTGGAACCGGCAGTGACTATGCTTAAATATAATGTCCGAAAGTGGCGAAGTTCGGATTTTGTGAGATTCTTGGATACGCCGGATGGCATGGGCAGTAATAACGCAATAAAGACGATGTAGGTTGGAGTATTGACTATGTAAACAAACTTCAATTAGCTTTCGAGAATTTAATAAACAAATCGAGGCTACTCACGAAGGAACAGCCAGCACGATTTTGTCCACCATTTTTCATGCGTGATAATTTGATCTCCACCATATTTGTGCAATACTGTGCAGAGTACTGTTTGAACATGAGCATTCTTTCCTCAGAAAATTGAATATTGAGGATAATTACGATAAACCAATGACAGTATGCTCACAAAAGACAATGATCGTCTCCATGCGAGAAATCTAAACGTATGATCTGTACGGCTGCTTGCCTGACCCTCCATATTGCACGTGAGTATCTCGTAAACAAAACCCTTTCAGCGTTGCAGATACGGAGTACAGTATTGAAGGCGATCGCTACATTCTCAGCCTGTATATAAGAATTCAGAAAACCGACTAGTATGATAGTATAGTCTTTAGTACAGGAACATGCCCATCCGCGATAATTCATGGCCTAATTAAGAAAATGTCATGATGGAAATACCGGTTGGGGGCCGTTGGTGGATGAACAGGAACCCCTCCAGCGGGAAAGTGGGGACACGCTGCGTGCATCAGGTTGCTGTAGAACTGCTGTAGGAACGAGGCACAGGCGATGGCAAGCACAGGGTGGAACTTGACTTCCGATTTCCCACGCTACCGTAAATGAAGTAGCCTCAGCTCTTACAAGAGGATTGGGGTGGTGGAGAGCTGGGGAGAGCTGTGGAAACAGGGATCTCGGATATTCGGTGGGCGGGCCGTTCATCTCTCAGCAGCATACTGTACAATTGTTTTGGGAGTGGTTTTGGACGACGATTGAGATTAGACGATCAGTCTGGATGAGACCAGCTTGCAAGGCCCATTCTAGTTCGCGAGTGAGCATGCAAGTTGACAATGAACACTGAGCTAAGTGGATCTGTCCGGATGGAGGAACATATGCCGCCGTCGTCTTGAGCTCATTTCTCACATGTATATCTGGTGGTATTTTGCTGGTATTAACAGAGATTCTTCAGCAATCTGAAATTTTGTATCTTTATCTCTTTCAATTTTCAGACCTCAGCCCCAAGTTCAACACAAGAGCAAGTTGAATCTTTGTAACTCAAGATTGTTTAACACAGCATTTCGAGAATCCAGTCATTATAGATAAGCTGAAAATGGCAAGCCAAACACCAATTGCCATCATTGGCATGAGTTTTCGAGGTCCGGGTGAAGCCCATGATATCGAAGCATTTTGGGACATGATCAATGAAGGCAGAAGTGCATGGTCGAAAATCCCAGCTGACCGCTGGAATGCCGATGCATTCTATCACCCAGACGTCGATGCGGTAGAATGTAATAACACCAAGTCAGGATACTTCGTGAAACAAGACATTGGAGAGTTCGATGCTGGTTTCTTCGGTATTCAGGCTTCAGAAGCAAGAGCTATGGATCCACAGCAAAGATCTTTGTTGGAGCTCTCTTGGGAAGCTCTTGAGAACGCAGGCACGGATCTCAACTCTCTCAAAGGATCAGACACTGGAGTGTACATGGCGCAATTCACAAAAGATTATGAGAATAACATCTTCAAAGATACTCGAAACGTCCCAGTGAGTGTTTTTTCGTCGTCTTCGGGTAACTGCATGTACCAATTTGACTAATTTGACGTAGTCGTACTCGATGACAGGTACTGGCACAGCTATCACTGCCAACAGAATATCATATATCTTTGATCTCCGAGGGCCATCTTTCGTCTTGGACACTGGATGTTCTGGAAGTATGGTCGCCCTTCATCAAGCATGTCAAAGTCTCCGATCGAATGAGTCTAAGATGGCCATCGTTGGTGGTACAAACTTGATTATCAGTCCCGATCTGTACCAGCCCATGTCCATGAACAGGTGAGTCAGTAGTTTCTTTGATCACGGCACCAGCTAAACTTAACAGGGTTCTCAATAAAGATGGCAAGTGTTACACTTTTGATCATCGTGGTAGTGGTTATGGCCGTGGAGAAGGTAAGTTGTGTTGTACCATATAATTTGAAGCGAGGTTTAACAATGATAGGTGTCGGCTGTGTTGTGTTGAAGCGATTGGATGATGCTGTCCGTGATGGTGACGTTGTCAGATCCATTATCCTAAACACTGGATCAAACCAGGATGGAAAAACCAACGGTATCTCACTCCCGAACCAATTTGCGCAAGAAGACTTGATCAAAGCGACCTATGCCGCCATTGGGCTAGACACCAAAGACACAGGCTATGTCGAGGCGCATGGAACCGGAACCCAAGCTGGTGACAAGATTGAGATTGCTGCAATTGCCAACACATTCACTGAAGGCAAAAATCGTCACGAGCAGCTGGTAGTCGGCTCCGTCAAGACAAACATTGGACACCTGGAATCTGCGAGTGGTATTGCAGGCCTGATCAAGACTGTCTTGGCGATGGAACGAGGTGTGATTCCACCGCACCTGAACTTTGAGAAAGAGAAAGAAGGTATCAACCTTCAGGAGAGAAAAATCAAGGTATGTGATTCCAACCAACGGCTTAACATAGCTGATGTTGTTAGCTACCTTTGTCCCCTACTCCATTCCCTGAGAATGCAGATGGCATTCGACGAGCCTCAGTGAACTCCTTCGGTTACGGAGGTGCCAACGCACACGCTATTCTTGAATTGCCGCGTGTTTCGACGTTGAACAAAAATGGTGTTGCAAATGGCCATGCCAACGGATCAAACGGCTATACCAATGGCCATACCAATGGAACGAGTGGTCACACCAACGGAGCCAATGGCCACACCAATGGAACCAATGGAACCAATGGAACCAATGGAACCAACGGAACCAATGACCACTCCAGCAGAACAAATGGCCACACCGATGGAACCAATGGCCATACCAATGGTACTGCTACAAAATCCACATCTGAAGCTCAGCTATATGTATTCTCAGCAAGATCCCAAAAATCTGTCTCTGGCTTGGCAGAAAATACAAAGAGATGGGTAGAAGCAAACTCAGAGACCGCCAAGCTGAGCGCGCTCTCCAATACTCTGATCAACCGTCGTTCGCCTTTCCCATGGCGAACTTCAATCGTGGCATCTTCAGCCGCTGATTTGATTGCCAAACTCGGACAATCTGTTCGCCCCACGAAAGAAGCACCCCAAACCCGAGTAACAATGGTATTTTCCGGCCAAGGTGCTCAGTGGTACGCAATGGGAAGAGAGCTCATCTCAACACAATCGAAGTTCCGAGAATCAATACTCAAATCTGAAGAGTTGATGAATGATCTTGGCGCAAAATGGCAACTCACCCAGGTCCTTTTGCAGGATGAAAAAGAGTCAATTGTAGACCGCAGTGATATTTCGCAACCGGCTTGCACTGCTCTACAGATTGCTCTTATTGACCTTCTCGAGTCTCTCAACATCAGACCTTCAGCTGTCGTGGGTCACTCCTCTGGTGAGATGGCAGCAGCATATGCCGCAGGCGCCTTGACACATAAGTCTGCTATCACTGCTGCATATCATCGTGGATTCACCGCCAATGCGGTCAAGAAGATTCTCAATACCAAGGGAGCAATGTTGGCTGTCGGTATGGGCGAACCCGCGGTCCTCCCACTTCTTGCGCAAGTTACCAATGGAAAAGCGGTGGTGGCTTGTGTGAATAGTCCACAGAGTGTTACCATTTCCGGAGACCCATCTGCAATCGAGGATTTGGAGAACATATTGGATGACCAGAGGGAATCAATCTTCAATCGCAAGCTCAAGGTAGATACCGCGTATCATAGTCATCATATGGTTGTTGTTGCGGAGGACTATCTCCGTTCGATGGAGGGACTAGAGAACCACGACGCGAACCCCGATGTCAAATTTTTCTCTTCTGTGACTGGAAAGCAGAAGACAACCGATTTCGGGCCACAATACTGGGTTGACAATCTTCTCGGACAAGTGAAGTTCAGCGAGAGTCTCAAGAATCTTCTTGTGGTGCAGAGAGATGCTGGGCTCGCCTCGACTCAACATCTCATCATCGAGGTAGGCCCTCATGCTGCCCTATCTGGTCCCATCGGTCAAACGATCGCCTCACAGAGTCTCGAAGGTTTCAAGCACTCATACCTTGCAGCACTTCTACGCAAGAAGGATGCTGTCTCCACAGTGCTTGAGCTTTCTGGTAAATTGTTCGAAGCTGGATACAATGTCAACTTGAATGCAGCTTTGCATCTCAGCAGTAAATCAAGCTCAGAAATTGTGACTGACCTTGCTCCATACGCATGGGACCATTCCACCAAGTACTGGTGCGAGTCAAGATTGAGTAAAGAACATCGATTCCGTCAACATGGCAATCACGATACGCTGGGTCTACGAGTCGTACATGTTTCTCCGCTCGAGCCTGTTTGGAGAAACATTTTGAGAACAGATGCACTGCCATGGCTCAAAGACCACATGGTGGACGGAATTATCGTTTTCCCTGGTACCGGATACTTATGTATGGCTGTTGAAGCCATGCGCCAGATCAGTTTCGATCGCCAAGTCCCAGGAAAGATTTCCAGCTTCAGACTCCGGGATGTACAATTCTTGAAAGCTCTCGTTCTTGCAGAAGACGGCAATGTCGAGATTCAATTTACGATGAAGCCTTCCGTCAACGATCGTGGCTCGACATCCAAATGGGAGGACTTCAAAGTTCTATCTCGCGCTGAGAATGGCACCTGGAGTGAGCATTGCCGAGGATCAATCTTGGCAGAGTATGAAGCGACAAATGATGAGGTCGAGGGCTCGAGAGAATCTGATACCGAGAGACAGACCTATTTGGACATGCTGGAAAGAGTTAAAGCCCAATCTACAAGACAGGCTACCAGCGAAGAGGCTTATAAGCTCTTGAGATCCCGCGGTAACCAATATGGACCATCCTTTGCTGCTCTCAAAAACTTATCACTGGGTGAAATGGAGGGGTTGGCGACAATTCAAGTCCCTGATGTAGCTGCCGTAATGCCGTCTCAGTGGATGTCAAACGACCAAATCCACGCGGCTACATTCGACTCCGTCTGTCACTTGCATCTCTATCTTCTTTTCGAGAGTACAGGAATCAAAGGAGTGATGCCAACAACCATTTCTGACGTCTACCTCTCCAACGACCTGATCACCGCCGCTGGTGACGAGTTGACCACACTAGGAACAGTCAGAGTGGATGGTGCACGAACAGCAAATTGCGACTCCTATGTATACCAAGGAGAGAAAATGCTTCTCTCAATGCGCAATGCCGAGTTGAGAGCTGTTGGTGCGTCTGAGGATACAACCACTACCGAGCTAGCGGGTCAACAAGGATGTCACGAATTCGTGTGGGAAGCCGACGTTGACTTCATCTCAAAGGAAACAATTGCTGGACCGCCTCAGGAGTCCCAAGGTACATTATCGCAAGACGAGAAAGTCCAACTCTTGGAGACAATTGCTTCCCATTATGTAAAGAGTTGCTTGGCGCAATTGGAAGAAGCAAACTTCACACCAACGCAGAAGCATCATGTTGCTTTGATCGACTGGATGAAGAGATACCAGACCTCGGAAGATTATGCAAAGTTCAGCGTTGGTCATAGCCTCGAGACTTGTCTCGAAAAGCTTCAGGACAGCGGTGTAGAAATCGAGTTGCTGACAGCTGTTGGTCCATACCTAGCACAGGTTGTTCAAGGACAACGCGAAGCAATTGAGCTCATGATGAAAGGCGACGTTCTTTACCGATTCTACGCAGAGAACATGTGGTGTAAACCTGGAAACGATCACATCGCCGCCTATCTCCACGCCGCAAGCTTCAAGAACCCCGACATGAAAATCCTAGAGGTTGGAGCCGGTACTGGAGGTGCAACAATCTCCTCATTCGCCGCCGTCACTCGCGAGCATGGAGTCGGCATCAAGCACTTTACCTTTACTGATATTTCATCTGGTTTCTTCAGCAGAGTGCAACCCATGCTGGAGCAGTGGTCCGATATCATTGACTACAAGGTCCTTGATATTGAAAAGAACCCCGCTGATCAAGGCTTTGAGGAAGGCACATATGATATTGTCATGGCATCCAATGTTCTCCATGCCACATCAGACATCACCACAACACTGAAGAACGTTCGAAAGCTGTTGAAACCAGGTGGAAGAATCGTATTGATGGAGTTGACGAAGGTGACGGCTTGGATTAACTGTATCTTTGGCTCAACCACTGGATGGTGGGCAGGTATGTAACCCTTACTCCATGTAAAATTCAATCTACTCACTCTCGCGTAGGAGCTCATGAAGGACGCGTTGACAGTCCTTTGTTGACAGTAGAGAAGTGGGCTACCTTCATGAAGGCCACAGGATTTGGAGATCTAGAGCTAGCCACAGACATCTTAGGTTACCAGTCGTCCGTCATTGTGGCAACCGCACGACCAAGCGAAATCACGTCCAATGGCAAGGGCTCGAGACCACTACACCTTATTACAGCTCCCTCTGTCCGAATGAAGAGCTTGTACCAAAAGTTCAGCGAGGAACTACTTAACTCCTTGAAGGATGTAGGCTACGCTCCTGAATTCGTCGAATTCCCTTCTAAAACTGATCGATCGGTAAAATATGTGGTGCTTGAAGACGGCGCGGAACCGTGAGTGAATATCTTCACAGCAACATTGATTGATTCGTACTAACTTAAACCAGGCTTCTCGTTGATCCTACAGAAGAAACCTTCAAAAATGTCGCCAATCTCCTCACCACAAGCGATGTGCTCTGGGTGGCTGCTCAAGTCGAGGCAGAATTTATCAAGAACCCCACCAAGGGAGTCTTCCGCGGTTTCCAGAGAGTCGCTCGTGCAGAGATTGGGTCGAAGACCGTCCAGTATCTCGATGTGCAAGAAACCATTTCTGATGACCGCGAACAACTCATTAGCTCCATCGTATCCATGGTCGTTGGAAGCGAACAAGATACCCCAATCATTGCCAGAGGTATTGAGCCAGAATATATATATCGGGATGGTCAATTGAGAATTCCACGTCTTCTCCCATCAGCGAGCTTCAACGAATTCGCCGCCAACGTCAAGGAGCATGTGGAGGATGCGTTATTCCAAGCTCAACGACCTGTGAAATTGCACGTTGATACACCTGGGCTACTTGACAGCATGGTCTTTGTCGATGATCCAATCCCAAGCCAACCGCTAGTCGATGATGATATCGAAGTTGAAACGAGAGCATTCGGAGTTAACTTCAAAGATGTCTACGTCGCCCTTGGACAAATGAAAGCAAACGACTCTATGGTTGGAGAATTCGCTGGTGTGGTCACACATGTAGGCGCTGCTTGTCAATCGGCCTTCAAAGTCGGCGACAGAGTGTTCGGTTGGGGTACCGCTCCCTTTGCCAGTTCTGTCCGGGTAAACATTTCACGAGTTGCCAAGCTCCCCGACAATCTCTCTTTCTCAGAGGGTTCATCAGTCCCTATCGTCTTCATGACTGCTTACTATGCCCTGATTGAAAAGGGCAATCTGCAGAAAGGTCAATCTGTTCTGATCCATGCCGGTTCTGGAGGCGTAGGTCAAGCAGCTATTCAAATCGCGCAGAGCGTTGGTGCTGAAGTCTTTGTTACTGTTGGAAGCGCTTCCAAGAGAGAATTGATCAAGCAAACCTATGGTATTGCCGAATCGCATATCTTCTCTAGCAAATTGAGAACTTTTAAGGCTGGTATTCAACGTCTTACTGCAGGTCGCGGTGTAGATGTTGTCCTCAATTCTCTCTCCGGCGAAGCCTTGCTTGATTCTTGGGCTTGTGTTGCCAGCCTGGGCACATTCGTTGAGATTGGAAAAGCTGATATCTACCAAAACACTCAGCTCGGAATGTCACCTTTCTCAAAGTCAGTCACCCTTGTTGCATTCGATCTGGGTTTCATCACAGCGTACCGACCAGCAATTACACAAAACACTCTCCGTCAAGTTGCCATACTCCTTGAACAAGGTGTTGTGAAGCCCGTCTTCCCTATCATTGCGATGCCCATCACAGCTATCGAAGATGCTTTCCGCCTGATCCAAGCCAGAAAGCATACTGGTAAAGTTGTTCTCGAAGTAGGCCCAGAAACGACTGTGCGAACACGCATCACATTGCCTCCGTCTTCATTCGGACCAGACTCCACATTTGTGATTGCAGGTGGTTTGGGTGATCTTGGAAGAGAAATGTCCCGATTCCTGGCAAGCCATGGTGCAAAACATGTCGTTACGCTGTCCCGACGAGTCGCCGATCCTGAAGCATTGAAGGCTACACGAGAAGACTTGAGCCAGTATGGAACCGAATTCCATGCTTTGCAATGCGATGTTACAGTAAGTACAGAAAAAGGTGTATATACAAATCTGATGCTAACTATATGCAGAAAAAGGACCAAGTGGAGGCCATCGCGAAGTATTGCTCCGCGTTGTCTCCTGTCAAGGCGGTCATTCAAGCGGCTATGGTCTTGAACGTAAGATATTCCGTCCCTCTGGTCCCAATTGTTTCTAGACTAACAGATGCAGGATATGTCCTTGGAAAACATGGATATCAAAAACTACCACGTTGCCTTGGGACCCAAAGTGCTGGGTACTCAATACCTAGCCGAAGCCTTCTCCAACGCCGAGAGTTTGATCCTCTTGTCTTCTGTCTCCGGAATCATCGGTAATCGAGGTCAAGCCAACTACGCAGCTGGTACCGCATTTCAGGACACCTTTGCACAAAGCTCGACCAGTAAGACACACGTCGTATCGCTCAATCTGCCTCTAGTGTTTGGATCAACAGCCTTGAACGAGGAGCGTCGCGCACACATGGCAAAACAAGGTGTTGTGCCTATGACCATCGAAGAGCTCTGTATTTTGTTGGACTATTCTCTTAGCGACGAGTGTCGCGAGAAGGACATCAAACAGTTCGTTGCTGGACTTGAAGGAACCGCGGTAAAGAATATGATCAACGCAATGGATTCCGCGAACCCTATGTTCAGCCACGTCACGACCACCGCCAAATCGTCCGTTAATGTCTCCGAAGACGTGGATCGAAGCAACGCGCATGTAGGAATCACCGCCGATCTTGGACCAGAGGAGATTCAGAAACGACTTTGCATTGCCATTTCCAGCAGAATTTCTGCATTGGCGGCGATTGACTACGAAGAAGTTGCTCTCGACGTTCCAATCTTGGAATTTGGTTTGGACTCTCTCGTTGCTATCGAGCTCAAGAACTGGCTCACGAGGACTTTCAACACCACCACTATCGAGACTTCTGAGATTCTTGGTATGCCCAGCATCAAAGCTCTGGCTGAATTGGTTACACAACGATCACATCTCGCTGCAGCCACAACGGCGGAGAAGAAGGAAGATGAGGTTGTGGAGGTCGTCGAGGAGAAGGAAGAAGTTGCCGATCATAACCATGTGTGCTGCAAGCGAACGAAGAAGCTCCGTAAACTTCCCTTGCTTGATTTGCCAACTCTTTTCGAGTATCATTTGGCAAATCATCGTGCAATTTGGACCAAAGAAGAGTAAGTTTTCTGTGAGACTGAAAATTGAATCATTAGCTGATGTCCGGCAGGTATGAAAACACTTGCAAAGCTGCCATTGAATTCCAAAAACCAGGTGGTATTGGTCAAAAGCTTTATGCTCGTCTGGTAGAACGCTATAATACCGAAGAGAATTGGCTTACCGAAATCACAACTCGCACCATCTATCTCGATCGACGTTACTCCCTTGTCAAATCCAACGTTGGTGGCTCCCACAGAATCTTCGAAACCGACCTCCCTCATACTCAAACTGAACGTGCGGCTGTAATCGCACTTGCTGCGTTCAAATTCAAACTCGAGTATGAGACCGGGAACATGGAGCCTGTAGTCTTCCAAGGTAACACTCTCTGCATGAGAGGTCACGAATGGCTCTTCCACGCTAGCCGAGAGCCGCTACTAGGAACCGATGAGACGAGAAAATTCGCAAGCAACAACACAATTGTTGTCTTGCATCGTGGTAACGTGTATAAGGTTGACATGGTCAAGAATGGAGAGCTTCCTACTCATGAGCAGCTCAAAGCCACTTTCCAAGCAATCTTGGACACACCTAAGGACGACTCAGCCATCGCGATGGTGACCACGATGGAGCGAAACGAATGGGCAGAGGTAAGTTTTGAGTGTTCGGTACAAGAGAATGTCTTCTAACCCCGTTCCTTAGGTTTACCAGAGAATGAAGCTCGACCCATTGAACAAGGCTAGCATTGAAACTGTCGAAAAATCCGCGTTCGTCATGGCTCTCGACGATACCAGTCCCTCCACGCCTCGAGAACGAATGGACTGTTTCTTATTCGGAGATGGCTCCAACAGATGGTACGACAAATCCATCTCATTCACGGTTTGCGCGAACGGAGTATCTGGTTTCTTGAACGAGCATTCCCAGATCGATGGCGCTACACTCGCGCTTCTGACCGATCCAATCATCGAGGCTGTTCGAAAACATACGCCTGATGCACTTGATGCACCATTAGGAACACCTTTGGATTTCGAAGCCTGCGAATTCACATTGTCCGATTACTTGGTCCCGGTCCTGTCGCGCGCACGTCAATCCTTCCTAGCCACCGTGGCAAACATTGACTTCGAACTTGTCACTGTTCCTCTCCTTGGTGCATCATTCCTCACCAATCAACAGTTGAGTGCAGCTCACTCCTGGGAGATCATAACACAAATTGCATCTCGTCTATTCTTTGGCAAGCAGCTCGCATCCTGGACGGCGGTTCTCATGGATATGTATCACCTAGGTAGACCAGATGTGGTTCAAGTATGCACACCGGTAGTAGTGAACTTCATCGATCAAGCTGTCAAGAAGATCCCCGCAGGAGAGGAAGAAGCTGCCAAGAAAGAGCTCAGAAATCTCTTCCAGAAGAGCGTCAAGGATCTCAACAGTGCGGTTCAGAAGGGTCAGATGGGACACGTACACGATCGAACATTCACTGCTATGGAATGGGTCCTCAAGCCTGATGAAGAAGCACCAACACTGTTCAAGAGTGATCCGGGTTACTACAACTCCCGACCCAGACATATCATGGCTGGTATCAATCTGGGACCTCGTGCTTTTGGTGAAGTTGGTTTCGTGCTCATGGATCCAAAGAGTGTGTGGATGTCGTATTCCGTGAGCGACGAAGGAGCGGAGTACTCTATTGTGAATGCGGGCGGTAACGCACGTCACTTTGGTGATTGCATCGAGAGAGCGGCTCAGATTGTAAACAATTTCTTGACCTGATTTATGTAGATTTCTTAAGATAATTTTCGTTTCGTTTTGTGTAATAGATACTGGAATATATATGCGGCTTTCATGACATGGTTTTGGGCCTGTGTTTCATTGGGCGCTTCTTGAGACCCACAAAAAGGTGAACAGTATTGTGATGAAATGTTTTGCCGGGTTTGTGGGAGATCCTTGATCTTATGCTTATGTCAAGTGACCATCAAATTTACGTAGCAAACCTAAAATCAAGTCTACCCAAATAATCAGCCCAAAATCAAAACCTTCACCACAAGAGTACTTACCGCTTATTCCCTTCATCTGTCGTAGTCTTTCTATACGTGTCTTGTTCCTCCGGCGTCAACGCATCCCATTTCTTAGCCTTGGCATTGTTTCTCCATCGGAAATAGAAGTATGTGCCGGGATATTGTATAAACTACAACTCAAGTGTAAGCTTCCATTTGAATTATTGTAAATCTGGAATCTTCAGGGTGTTACTTACACACATCCAGAAACAGATGACGACGATACCTTTATTCGCTTTGTAGTATCGTGGAGCGTCGGCGGGTTGGTAGACTAGTGTGTGGATGAGTAAATGGCTTGGTAAGTTGTATTAAGACGAGGGCGGAGGTGGTTTACTGTTTGCGCCGATGATACCACTGACTTGAACGGCCATGTTGTAAAGGCTGCAGTATGTTAGAAGGAGTAGTGCCAGCGGTATAAGATCGAGGCTCGACTTACGAAGCAGAAACGGTTCTGTTCTGGACGGATCCCGAGTTTCTACTTACCCATGCAACTTGGATTGGATGAGTGCTAAGTTGGGCGTTAATTTTCTATGGCTCACAAAATTCGTTTCCAAAAAGTTTAAACTCACTAAGGATTCGACAATAGCACAGTCGAGATGGCGAAGTATGACCAAGGAGCGATGGGATCCGGCACTGCGATCAAAGCAAGGAAATTCGGCAACAACCAAGCATCCTCCGCCATCGCCACAAAGCTTCTGTTATTCACCAACTCACTAAAAGCAGTGATCAAAATCATGGTGATACAACCACCAGCAATGTTAGGAATTGAGAGGAGATTCGTCTCGATGACGTTGAAGCAGAGTCCTCTGAAGGCTAAACTCAGATATTGACCGACAGGATATCTAGGTAGACCGAAAAGTAGACCTAAGGTAAAGAGCGGCCACATGTCGTAGTCCTTTGCGCACTTCCAGATTTGGCTGATTCTGAGGCCTTGTCGGTTGTGCATTCCTGCTTTTTGAGGATCATCTCGAATGACTGTGTGTACAATTAGAAATGATGCAAATAGTGGTTTGAGGAAGCGTGACTCACCAGAGTTCACGATGATCTTCACTTCTTTGTCGGTGAAATAGCCCTTGGGATTCCAGCGGCTCCTGGTTTTGGCTGGAGATTGAGGCATGAGGAAGAAGGAAGCAACCCCGACAAGGACTTGACTAGTGTTATTCTTCTTCCAAATAGAGTTGGGAACATTATCTTACAAGTAAAGGATCCCCTATCTATGTTAGCAACTGGTTTGTAGATACAAAAGAAATGACATACTCGATGAGGAACATCCACCGCCAGCCTTCGTAACCCAAAATACCGCGCATAGACAGCAATCCAACCGCAGCAAAACCAACGCCGATGTCCACTACTTGTTGTTAGAAATGTAGAAGACTCCTATTTGTTTATGTTCAAGCTTGCGCACCTAGTTGTGAAGACATCCAAAACCACGCCAACCGAATTGGAAGCTCGTGGAGTTTAGTAAAATGCAAAGAATATGGAAGGTGGCAATGGGACATACAGCGGGGCCAGTATACCAGTAACTCAAATAAAGGATAGTGTCACTGCCGGTATGTCAGCATTGGGGTATTAGAGGCCTTAGCCTTAGACTTTAGAGGGGTGACGGCTTACGGGATGAAACCTCCTTGGAAAGTGGCGCTGATGGATGAGTATTGTCCCTGTTCAATAATGGCAATTGAACTTACATCAAGTATCTGAAAAGCAGGAAAGTAGATCGTCCTTTGAGAAAGAACTGCATTGCGGAAAGGAAGCTAAAAATACAGATCTGGATTGGAATCCAGAGATCTGGGCCGATACTACAGAAAGTCAGTCGCCAAAACCACAATGCCAGAATGCGACGACTTACCGTTTGGATATCAATTGAGATGGCAGTTCAGCAATGAGGAAACCAATTCGGAAGAGTGTTTGACCGAGATTCTAAAGATTGTTAACACTTGAACGTAAATCGCTGAGCACAGAGCATGAAAGAGCAACGTACAAAGTCACCTCGAGTGAGACCAAGATCATCGAGCATGTTGTCCGAGGTGGCATTGGAGATATTCCCTCTATCGATATTCAACGCAGCAAACATGGTGCAAACCCAGACCTAAAAAAATACATCAATAAATCCTCTTGCCTAATCAATTGTTCAAAGGCCCGTACCATGATCTTCCAGTCAACTTTCCTCCTGACTGCATTCTCTTCCCGCCATGTCCACCGGAATAACGGATCAAAGGCAGATTTATTTTCCCACTGTGGATGGATGTAGAGTTCCTTGTACGCTTCTAAATTCTCGGAATCCCATATACTTTCTTGAGTTGCAATCTTTGGAGATGAATTAGCTGCTGTTGATTTGATCTTGGACTTAATACTTACAGAATCGAGATCATATCCGTCATTTTTGGGGCCCTTCTTTCGAATTCTGAACAATCGCAAAACCGCATTTCCGAAAGTGCTATCCATTCGCTGATTGTCTCGTGCTGCCAAAAGCGGGATCCCGGAGGAGATCCCATTCTCGACAGGAGTCTTCGGGCTGCTCCCCTTCTTCGATTTCAGACTGGCATTGTCGGAAGGAGTAGCCGACCCAGCAGAGGAGTCTTTTACAACTTGTTGTTTTTCGGACATTTCGATAGTCTACTCAAAAGAACACTGAAGACTTTCCATGTGAGTAGTACTGACGTCAAAAGAAAAGTGAATTCCAGCAAGCAACGGGCTATTTTATATGATTCAATTCTCATCGCACACTTGTAATGTAACATTGGCTAGGCCGATGGCGACGGTTTTGCCCGGCGGCCAAGGTCTTGCCCCAGTTGTACGCTGATCAATACCAAATGCATTTTGGGAATTGGTTCTTCATGGTCCATTTTTCTTATGTACCGTCAAGAGATCGTGAACTACCGAGCAGAGGACATGATAATATGGAGGTACCCGAATCAGAATATGCCTAGTCAAACCGACTCAACCAACATCTTTTAGCCTCTGGCAGTATTTGTATTTGAGAAACGATCAGAGCTAAGATTATCTTGCCTTCTCAAATCGAAAGTTGAATACTGTCATGAAGGTTAACATATCGCAAGTGACATTTCCTTGGTACCGGCCACTTGGTATACCAAGCTTTCTCGCGCAACTTCTTAGAAAAGCACGCCGAAACCTCCTTTTCATCAACAAACCAACAAATATAGCAAAACACACACACGGAGATAGACAACACTACCTCCGAGCACTCCTTGGAGTCGCGCGGAGATGTCCAACATTATAAGTCGCGATCTTATGAAATATTCAAAACAAAAATGGGGTGTAGAATAGCGATGCAGAAATGCAGAAATGGCATCAGAAAACGACATTGAAACGCCATAACCCCAACGCTCATCGACCATTCAACCTGAATGTCGTGATTGTGAGAAGCGGTAATTGATCCGACTTAAAAAGGTGGACGGAGCAAACATTCTAACTAGTTTATTTGCTTTCAAACGGTATATTGTCTCGTCAGTCCGTGGAAGGAGTCCGGATGAACGTTACAATAATCATGCGAAGGTGTCCAAGTCGCAGAGGCGCCTCTATTTATTAATCAGCGGTCGAGAAATGCTTATGAAGCTTGTCACGAGCACCTATGACCTCTATTGATCGTCTTCATTCGCTTTGGAATATTGAGACGCGAGGGACTTTCTCGTGCCATCGTGTCATCAAGAGTGGTGGGGGTGAAAGGCTGCAAATGACGTGGGGAGGATACCCTATTCAAAATTAGCAATCAAACACATGTATAAGGGGGGTTTTAGTATACTTGCTAATTCGCGTTATGGTTGAAGAGGATAGTTCATGAGGTCGGAGAAGGAGGTTTCGTGAGCCGCGATACCTTGGCGGCTCCACTGGCTTCTCGCGCGTAATACAGTACTGTAGCTCACTCGAAAGGCACATCTCGACAATGTTACTACATTTTCTCACTTTTCTGGTTTGCCTGTAACGTTTCGCAATTACATGGAAATTGTCTATTTCAGTAATTAATTCTGACTATACGCCGCACTTGCCCTTGATGGCACTCGCCTCTTTCCCTACCAATCCATCAAAATAACCCAGCAAGGTCTCCAATGGCAACATATCCATCAGTCCCAAACTAGGATTCGAACTCCTCATAACCTTCCCTTTCCACAAAACCCGAATGAAATAACTATTTCCTCCCACTGGCTCCGGTGTAGGTGTTGGTGTAGGAGTAACAACACAAGAACAAGCCGACGACACCCTGGAAGGCAAACCCGCACATTGCGAAACGAAAGTTGGTAGCGCTTCCACTGCCGTAGCAGTAACAGCAGCAGTGTAAGTAGCACAGAACGAAGAAACTGCCGAAGACTGCTGTATGAATTGTCGGAGACAGTTATCTCTATTACAATTTGGCGCAATGATTGTTGGTGTTGGTGAAGGCACAGGGGTAGTAGCTTCTTGCTTGTAGACTTCGAAGACGACTTCCGAGCCCATACCGGGCCAGACCATTGTATCGATTTGCAAGATGGAGAGGAGTCGGGACATGGATCCATCATGTGCAATGTTGTGTCTGTAGATTATGTCGCTTTTTCCATCGATGAAAGCGCGGATATTGGCTGCGAGTTCGGCAATCCAGACACCGAATGTGGCAACGCTAGCTGCTAGACTGCGAGAGTCGTCCCGGTAGATGTAGGAGTATTCGTAGTGACCGAGGCGGTAGACGTTATCGGCAATTTCTTGGGTGATGCAGGTGGTAGAGTTGGCACCGTTGACGATCTTGCACGGAAAGGGTTTGGCGTGGCATTGTCGAGCGGATAGATTGTCATAGTAGTGGTCGAAGGACATGTGGAATCCATTGTCGTTGGTGGGGACGCCAGAGATGTTGTCAAGGATTGAGTAAAGGGGTTTGGCGGCTGTCAGATGAGCCGTCCAGCCGTTTCCAGACTTGATGCTGTTGAAAAGATTCGAGCCTGTTGGGCAACTATACTGAGGCTCTAAGGAATGAGGAGCAC
>JBAMDN010000734.1:0-41321 GCA_037074945.1 Tetracladium marchalianum | reverse complement strand
GTTGCAGAAAAGAAAAACGTAAAGGTTGTGAATGCTGTATTACTTTGCCAGAAAATCAGGAAAATGAGAAATCTTGAACTAAGAATCAATTGAAACTTATAGACAAATAGCCTTCAAGAAACTGCTTTATAATACACCACAGTACGTCAAATGCTGTGCAACTTGACAACTCCGAACTCCGCAACAACCACTTGGCAGCTTATACACGCCCAAGACATTCAAAATCGCAGCTTAGAAATCGATCATGTAGTTATTCCGTCGATATTGTGAGAAGGTGATTCTCGAGAATGCATTCCCTGTCAATCCCGAAGCAGGAGAGCGATACAGATACTGCAACGCAGCTAGCCAATCACAGCGCGTGAGCCTGAGTATTTCATCCTGCCCGCTGGCAATTCGAAGGCGCGGATCAAACGATTCGCATTTTCGGGGATACCATAAGTGCGCCGGACAGTTGCATACCATACGCCGAATAAAAATGTGACTTCCCACTCTTGAGAAGAGGGACAGAACTGGAGCAAATGGTTACTATTCAAAATCGCCTAATCAAGCCATTTCCATGTCTTGGCATTTCGAAACTCGGAGCAAACCTTAAATTATTTTGAGGTTGATGTTCGACAACACCACAGATTCCGGACTCGCCAACCACACTTCTCGAACCGCCACACACTCATTGAGCGCCGTCCAGACCTACAATCGGATCACAGCTCAGTTTGCAAGCGAAGGTATGCGCTCACAACTCCATCCAGAGGGACCTCCCATGAATTGAAGGAGAACTAACCTCGAACCACACCAGACCACAACCCATCTCCGACACTCTCTCCTTCCCATCTAGAGCTTCTTCTACACCTTGCGCCCACGCGGGCCATCACACCCAAACCACAATCATCACCATGTCCCTCGTCCACCTCTCGCACGTGTGTTCGCACCTCCAAAACGCCTCCAGAGCGCGGCTAGGAATGACCTCGATCCCTTCCACAAACCAACTCCTCCGCCTAACCCTCGCCCTTCAAACCTCTGGCTTCATCTCCTCCGTCACACGCGCCGGTCTCACACCTCCACCCTTCGACGCCCTTTCATCGTACGTTCCGGAGCCCGTCACGCAAGAAAACATCGCGACGAGGAGATTGTGGTTAGGACTGAAGTATTGGGATAATAAGCCGGTCTTGAGTAAGATGAGCATGGTCAGCAAGCCGACGAAGAGGATCTGGATGGATGTGGACGGATTGGGGAGGTTGGTTAGGGGGAGGGAAGCCGGTAGGGTGAAGGGGATTACTGTGCCGGGAGAGTGTATGTTTGTTAGTACTGATAAGGGGATTATGGAGGCGAGAGAGTGCGTGGAGAGGAAGATTGGAGGAATGTTGTTGTGTAGGGTGTATTAGGGAGGAGACATGTTAGAGTGGAGTGAGATGTGTATGATCTGTATACTAGCATGGAAGGCGTTTTACGAAAAACCTTAGTGGGAGATGGAAAAGATGGATGGTGTGTAAAACATTAGATGGATGTACAAAGAATAAAATGCTCTCAACAAGACATCATAGTAGTTTGTTCATGTGATTGGTATTTGGCCCTCATGCGACATTCACTACGCTAGAATTCAGACTGAACAAACTTTTGTGGGCAAATAGAGGTATTTTATTCAACGCCAGAAAGCTTTTCTATGTGATAATACATCGTGTGCACCTACAAACGTCTCAAGATATCGGCTACAACCTCACTGGTCTTTGCAGTTCCTCCCAAATCCGGGCTTAAGAGTCTTCCTTCCTCCAAGTTGGCATCAATGGCAGCATACATCAGTGCAGCAGCCTTCTCCTCGTTCAAGAACTCCAACATCAAAGCCACACTTCTCAAAGTCGCAATTGGGTTTGCAATATCCTGGCCCATAATATCTGGAGCAGAACCGTGGCAAGGCTCACCAATGGCAAATCCCTCTCCAACATTCGCACTTGGTACCAATCCCAAAGATCCAACTAAAGCAGCCGCTCCATCAGAGAGAATATCCCCATAAAGGTTAGGTGCAACAATCACATCATAGGTTTCTGGCTGGCGAAAAAGCTTGTAGACCATGGAGTCGACAATTTGTTCCTCGACACCAACAGAGGAGAATTTGGGGTTGGCGAGGGCCTCACGAGAGGTTGAGCGGAAGAGACCGTCGGTTTGGGAGAGGACGTTGGACTTGTGGGTGATGGTTACAAGAGGGGAGCTGTGGATGCTAGAAGCGCCAGAGTCGCGAATGTTTTGGCGACGGAGAGCAATTTCGCCTGCCATGGTTGCGATACGGAAAGAAGCTTTTTGAGAGATGCGCTTGATTGCTTCGGCGACCTTGCCTTCTGGGGTTTCATAGGTCTTTTCTTCCTTGACGTACCTGTAAGAAATATGTTAGCATTATTCTGGTAACAAGGTTTCCTTCCCCAACTGTTGAGTATTCGACATACAAATCCTCAGTATTCTCTCGAACAATGACCATATCAATTGGGTTCTTCGCGGTCATAACACTCTTGACTGGTCGCACATTTGCGTAGAGGTCCAACTTCTTCCTCAATGCAACAATTGGAGAAGAATAACCCTTCACTGCCTGCGAAGGGGAAGAAACAGCCCCAAAGAGCGCACCATCGCATTCCTTCTTGAGAATTTCCACCGTCTTATCTGGCAATGCAGCACCCGTCTTCTCAAAGGTCTCGAAACCGGCTTGCAGATCCACAAACTCGAATTTGAGCTTCAAAGATGCGGGGAGAGCTTCGAGGATTCGACGACCAGCGGGGATAACTTCTTTGCCGATGCCATCACCGGGGATGAGACCTGTATTTCCATGCCTGATTAGCTATTGATTTAAGGCCAATTGATAATCTGAGAGGAAATCATACCAATTCGGAGTGTTCTGGAAGCCATCTTGGTAGTTGTTCAGTTGTGGTGACTGTATTGCTGTCTACAATTTGGTTTACTATTTGCACGAGCGACGTCGGCCACAAAGTTTTAGAATGGCGCCAAGAGCCGTTGTGACGATAGCAAATGAAACGTCGAAAAAGCCTCGGAGGCTTTGCCCCCCTCGCCCTAGAACACGATGCGAGGGACAGGGAGCATTAATACCCCTATTAATTCTGGAGCCACCCGGTTACAAGTTGATACCATCCCAGAGCATGATCCTTCCCTCATACAAGTGCTCTTATGTCTCTCAATGTGCGACATCGACAACCTCAACGAACCTTAAGGACAGCTTGGAACTGTTGCAACTAATATTATACAATTTGTTAATAAACTACTCTTCAGTTTGACGTTCTGGAAACTGATCTCCGACTCTTCTTACATTCATTGTTGTCAACTGCTCATTTTCGGCAACATCTCGCGACGCGACTTTTGTTCCACAGACCATCTTCCGTTTGACCACCTGTTTGTCTCAGCAACCTCGACAAGCCCAAGCCAGCTCAGGAGCTCTGCGCATAGCTATATAACTGCTGGCAAGCCCTGACCAACTTGTATAATTATATCAATAAATCATCAAAGGAGGCCTTGCGGCTGCACGAGCGTTCTGTGAGCTGGGACAGCTACATTGGAGGGTAACTAGGGGGGAAATCGCGCATTTCGATAATCGTTTGTCTCTCGAAGACACAACCACAGAGTCAAAATGTCAGGAGTCAAAGGCCTTTTGGCCAGATTTGAAAATGCAAATTTGGGAGCTACATCGACGCCTCCTGAAAGAGGTCGCTCCCCCGCCGAGTCGCTAGGTGAGTGGCCGTGGAGGCAGCTTCCCGAATAAATGCATATACTAACTTGGGCTACAGTTGGCACTAATGGGGGGACTTCACCTCGTCCGCTTTCCAAAGTTCGCACAAGCTTTGTTACTGTTGAGAGCAAGAATGGGCAGATGGGACTGAGGCGGGACACAAGTGGTGAGCCGAGTGTCTCAAAGAGGAGAACCAGCTTCAGCGTCGAAGAGGAGGAGACAAAGACAAACACAAAGCCTGCGTTTGGTAGACAGCACAGCTTCGCGGAGGATCAACAGGCGAAGAAGGACAACGCAGTCAAGGACTCCATACCAGAAGTCGCTGTTGAGATGGAAGAAGATCAACCAATTACTCGGGGACGAGAGCCTGTGAAGCGTGGAGAGCCTGTCACACCAAAGGTAAAAGCGGAGACCAAGACACCGGTGGTTACGACGAAGGAGTTATCAAACACGAGCGAGCCTGCGAAGCCAGTGTTACAAAAGGAACAGAAGGATCAAAAAGAACAAAAGGAGTTGAAGGACCACAAGGAGACAAAAGAACCAGCAAAGGTTGCGTCGAGCAGGACAACCACGAAGCCAGCTGCGATTTCTACGACGAAGACGACTGTCCCTCCAAAGCACTCACCCAAGAAAACAAAATCACCCCTCCCAAAAACGCCCACTACACCCAAACCTGGACAATCGTCCAAGGCTGCAGAGAAACAACCCGAGAGGAAGCCGAGTCGAGCATCAATGGCGAGCCAAACCAAGACCCCTACCAAACCCGTCACAACTGCTGCTCGCAGCTCGCCATTCAAAACCAGAATTGGAGCTTCCCCACCACAAAGCGGTTTTGTCAAACCGCGACCCCGTTCGCCTACACGACCGGTCAAGCTTCCGGCTTCTCTGACAGCACACACTGCCTCTTCCGGATCTAAGACAGCAGCTGCCCCTACGCAACGAACGGAGAGCTCTCGCTCATTCTCTCGATCTTCAGCACATCCGCCACAAGTCACGAATTCTCTCAGAACACAACAAACAACTCGATCGCCATCACGAGTCAGCACTACATCAACGAGCACAAGCACCCTGGCTCGAAAATCGTCTACACTTAACAAAGCCTCAAGTAGTCGATCCTCGATTGGTCCTCCTCCAACCCAATTAAAGAAGCAACCTTCTAGGCAAAGTCTACCAGGCCCTGCGGATGAAGGCTTTCTTGCCAGAATGATGAGATCAACCGCCAGCTCTGCAAGCAAGACTGCGGACAAAGTGCCTGTCTCGCCACCCAAGGCCACACAGGTAAAGAAACCCGTTGTGAAGCATGATCCACCAAAGGCCAATTTGCCAATTCGGGAGAAGAAGCCTGTGGCGAAGGCTGCACCATCCGTTGCAAAGGCCAAAGAAGTTGTAGGCGAGGCAGCGAAACACGTCAAATCAGCTGTGAAAACAGCTGTACCTTCAGGAGGGAAGAAGGAGACACCAGTGAAGAAGGGCTCTGAGAAGCCTGCTGCAAAGGAGGTTGAGACTAAGGCAAAGATCGAAAGTACGGAAACTGCAAAGACTGATGAGACTCCAGTCATACAGGATGAGGCGCCAGCAACTGAAGAACAAACTACCGCCGAGCATGCTAGTCACAAGGAAGTAGTTGCACCACAGTCCCCTCCAAAGGAGAAGGTCTTCGAACTTGAAACTTCTACTGAGCCAGAAGTTGAGTCCGAACCAGAGCTCACCCCTGCTGAAAGTGTAGATGACAATGTTGTGGAGACTATTGCGCCTGAAGAGGCCACCGTCCCGGAGCTTGTCGCTGAGCAGAAGGTCGTTGACGAACCCATCGCAGAGAAGGCCACTGTGGCTGAGCCGGTTGTGGATCAGCCGGTGTTGGATGAAACCGCTGTGGAGGCCCTTGCTGGTGAAGATTCAGCCTTGATAGAGCCAGTCATCACAGACCCTATCGCTGAAGCTAAGAAGGTTGAAGAGTCAATTTTCGCACCAGAGGTAGTCTCCGAAACCAAAGAATCCGTCCCTGAACCCCAAGAGACAAAGCCCGCTGTCGAAGAATCTGTTGTTAGGCCAGAGGAGCACAAATCAACACTCGAAGCCGAAAAGCCAACAAAGGTCGAAGAATCAGTAGCGTCACCAACTACCCCAGCCACTCCCAAACCTATCAATTTCTTCAGCGAACACCAAGACATGTGGGCCAAGCCATCAACAACTTCACCAAAGAAATCAAAGTCGAAGTCTAAGTCTAAGGCCAAAAAGCAAGAAACTGACGATGATGCCAAGGCTCGCGAGGAGATTGCGAAGTTGAATGAGGCTTTGATGGTTGGTGCGATTGACTCTGGTGAGCAGGCGAAGAAGGATGGAGTTGTGACCGAAGATGATGTTGAGTAAGCTGGCAAGTCGTCACATCTTCGCAGGGAGCGGCACGGAACGATGGATGGATGAGAGTAGAGATTGTATCAGATAAGAAAGATGTTCAGGGAGGGAAACTCTCACCTTTGGCTTTTGGGGTTTCATTCGGAGATGAAGAAGGAGAGGACACGATGATATCTGTATGTTGTGTTGTGCTAGTAGTGAGTAGTGAGATAGTGGGTAGTGGTGGAAGAAAGGGAGCAGAAAAGGCTTGATAATACTATTATTGTTGAGAGATATTAGGTTTCAGGTTCAATATAACTTCACCATAAGCGATGTTCCCTCTCATGCTTAGCGCTGGATTTGTTTCGCTTGATCATTTTTCTTTGGTCCTGCGTTATTTGGTCTTGCTATGCGCTCGGAACTCTTGCTTTGCCTGAGGTTCATGGAAGTTTCCTAGTCTTCAAAGCATGCCGTGGATCAACACCAGTCCGTGACGTCTTTCTGTTGAAAGTTGGATGTTCGTTTGCTTTATACAACGCTGAAGAGAAGGTTGGTCATACAAGAGGTCCAAGCATCCAACCAACCCGGTCATCTCTTGTTTGTTCATGCTCTTTCCCGCAAACGTACATTACATCCAAATATCATTCAACAAAATAATAGAAACTGTAGTAGCATCTATCACAAGTACACAGCCACACTTCCAGGAGTTTCATTGACATATCACATGTATCACCTCACTCCAGAACTGGTGACAACCACCGCAACTTTCGACGTCACACTCGAGATGGGCCAGAGACACACCATAAGAGTTTGTCATTTACGGCACTTGGATCTGAACTCCTCCCTATATCCAGGTATATACAAAATCAATTAAATAATCACCCGCCTATTGCCTTCTCTGATTACATCAAACCACCCCACACCCTCCACCCATCACCCACCATCCCATATAAAATGCAAACACAAGTCCAATTCCAAGTTCAAGAATGTTTCAACTACCGCAACCGGCACTATTCAGACCAAACATCCTGCGACTGGTGCGGCGATACACTAACTGAAAGGTCTGAAGGAGGCAGTCGTCTCGTAGCTGGCGTTCCATCTGGAGAATCCAGAGCTCGGTTAATAAGTTGGAGTCTGGGATTACCGAGTTGAGCGTAGATAGAGATCATAAGTAGAATAGAAATAAATCGAGTTTTCTGTTCGCGTGTGTGCAGAAAGAGAACTCGCTTTCTTTTATCTCGCATCGTAAGCGCATCTTGAATACCTGTTTGACCATAACTTTACTCTCATGTAAAGAGTCAACACGATTTCTTTGGTACAAGAATATGGCGCTAGCGTGCTCACCCGTCCAACCCACTTCTCACACTTCGCTTCCGCGGGTACACCCGCCCATCTCCATATCCCCACAAGCCCCACATCCTGCCGCCGCCCTACCATCTGTTCACTACTTCCCTCAATTCTTGAGATAAAACAGAATAGCCTGACGTCCAAATCATCAGCAACTGTGCCAATCGTTTAATCGACAGACCTCCTCCCTCAATCGCTTCTTGTTGCCAAAACCGTTTAGACGATCTGTTCATCCCCCGCTGGTTACGGAAATAAGTTTTTTTTTTGGTTGTTCTGGAGATATTTCTGAAAGGTTTTCGAAATTTGAAGATTTTAATTAGATTCTAGGGGGGAGGGGGCGTGGCATGAAGCTTGACGTTGAAGCTGGATGTGATAGGGATTCAGTCGATACAGCCCTTCTAGTCGCTGATTCTCTGATTCTCCAATCAGGCGCGTTAGGTTTTTTTCTCGGGAGCTAGAATACTCATTCGCGAGACTTATAATACATGCTTTGCATCTATAGGCTAGAAATTTGTTCAGGGCAATAGCAATATGCGATGTTGGAAGTCAAAATCAACGAATCAAAAGTACAAGTAGTGTCATTGAATACTTGCATTCCGCTGCATAACATTATGCACCCAGTCGACTTCCGTTCCGGATTTATGAATTGGCTAATATATTTAACCAGCTAATCGGGAAGCCGATTTCCCGCCGCATGTTATATGATCTGATGAGCCCCTCAAGCTGTTTTCTTTAACATAAAGACATCGTACACACTGACCAGCTTAACATGATTCTTTAAATTTATCAGAATCTTCCAAATACCTTTTCCACCAGCTTAAGAAGGAAGCTTGAATTTCAGGTTTGGCGTTTGTGTCTCGAAATAGTGTACCCCGCATTCTTGGCACCGCAACTACCGAAACCCAATTGGTGAGTGCGAGAACCATTAATATATCTCCGAAGCCATGGTGAAGATGATTCTTGGCTCTGAGGGTAGTGGAAATGCTTGTTTGCTTCGCTTATCGGGAGGGAGAGATGTGGTGGAGATACAAAACCTTGGGATGCTGACTGTGTCGAGTGTAGGTGAGACGCGATGGCTTCATCCAGTTCATCAACACTTCCTGAAAAAATGATCAACATGGGAGAGAAAAATCCCAGGTTATCGCAGTACAAACCTGATGAACAACGTCCCAGTAGTCCAGATCAAAGGAAAGAAGAAATTGTCGCCAATGGAAACCAAACTTCTCCTCCACTGACAGATTCCATCGGATCAAACACTCTGTCCGCAAGAAACTCCATTGTAAAAGGGGCCGAAGGTACAGAGAAAGAACCAGACAAATCCACAGCGGAATCGAATGATCCAAATATCGTCTGGTGGGATGGACCAGAAGACCCCTCCAACCCTCTCAACTTCAGCCCGAATGTCAAACTATTGAATATTGCGCTAGTATCGGCGATATGTTTTGTCACTCCCCTGGCTTCTTCGATGTTTGCTCCTGGTGTCCCGGATTTGATGAGAGAATTTCAGAGCAGGAGTAGAGAGCTTGGAAGTTTCGTTGTCTCGGGTATGTTGGAGGGAATCAATCTGACTTCAGAGTGATTGACCAAGCGTCATTTTAGTCTATGTTTTGGGTTTTGCAATTGGTCCTTTGGCATTCGCACCATTGAGTGAAGTATATGGAAGATTACCTGTCTACCACATATGTAACATCTGCTTTTTGGCCTTTACGATTGCCTGTGCCTTGTCGACAAATCTAAACATGCTGATTGCATTTCGCTTCATGGCGGGTATGTTTGGTAGTGCACCCTTGACAAATGGTCAGTTTTTCTCCCTGCAAACCCATTCATAAACCACTGGTCTCATAAAACAGGCGGTGGTACGATTGCCGACATGGTAGAACAAGCAAAAAGAGCAAAAGCAATGTCAGGATTTGCAATGGGACCGATTATTGGGTATGTTAACAGAACCCACCCCTCCTACCCACTTCCCAGATCTTCTAAACAACTAACAAAACCAGCCCTATCATCGGCCCAGTAGCAGGTGGCTATCTCTCTGAGTCACTCGGCTGGCGCTGGGTCTTCTGGATTCTCTCCATAATCAGCGGCACCTGTACAATTCTCGGCTTCATCTTCATGCGCGAAACTTACGCCCCCGTCATTCTCGAGCGCAAAACCAATCTCCTCCGTAAAGAAACATCCAATCCCCTCCTTCGTTCCAAATTAGATCACGGATTACACCCAAGAGATTTCTTCCTCCGCTCCATCATCCGTCCAGCGCGCATGTTGATATTCTCTCCTATTGTGCTATCAACAAGTTTATATATCGGTGTACTCTACGGGTACCTTTATCTCTTGTTCACCACATTCCCCTTGGTATTTGAAGGAACATATGGATTCTCAGCTGGATCGGTGGGACTTACGTATCTTGGTCTAGGAGTTGGATCGCTTGCCGGCGTAGCAGTCTTTGCCATCACCTCCGCCAAAGCGATGAAAGCCGCGACCGCAAAAGCAGAACAAGACCCCTCCTTTGTTGAAGGAACAACGCCTTTCATAGCACCCGAATTTCGACTTCCAATGATGATCTATACAGCCCCATTTATTCCGATCGGCCTCATCATCTACGCCTGGACAACGCATTACGCAGTCCACTGGATTGTGCCGATCATGGCCACAGGGGTCGTTGGATTGGGAAATCTGATGGCTTTTATGTGTATTTCGACTTATTTGATTGATGCGTTCTCGGTGTATGCCGCATCGGCGCTTGCGGCAAATACTGTTATTCGAAGTGTGATGGGTGCGGTGTTGCCGTTGTGTGGACAGAAGATGTATGCGCAGTTGGGACTAGGTTGGGGGAGCACATTGTTGGCTTTGGTGGCATTTGTGATGTTACCTGTGCCGGTTGTGATTGATCGGTATGGGGAAAAATTGAGGAAGAAGTTTGAGGTTAAGGATTTGTGAGGACGCTTGAGAATGCCGATGAGAAGGGGTAAGTTTTTTTCCTGTAAAACATAGAGAAATTATGTTTCATGGTGTATGAACAATTGCGAAACTGCACTTTACATACCAGATGTGAGCGGAGTGGAGAACCGACGGAATGTACTGTACGTGAGCTTCCGCCTTCACGCTTGTAATTTTGCGTTAAATGAATATCTCATTCGAAACAATGGAATAGATAAAGGTGAAGATACTCAATTCTCTTAGTGCAATCAAACGCCCTAGTCCACATACTCCTAAGTATTACCAGTGATTCCTAAGTGTTACAACTCCGTACCGAAAACCCTTTCATCTGCCCTGCTAGCTCACCCTAAAATCATCCTTCACTCTGGCAGCAAATTCAAGGTCTTAACATTCAGTAATAACCGAACTCGAGCAAGACGAGAAAGGCGTCACATGGAGGGTATCAAGCTTCGCGCTGACCATCGAGCCCTTGCGAACATCAATGTGCGTATCACCTTTAGCCAACGGCTGGTCTGATACCAAAAGCCCCTCATAGATCGTATAAGACCCTCTGACCGCCCCTTTGGTCAAATCAAGAGTCTTGCGGACGAACTTTGGCGCTAAGCTGACCTGTTGTTTGCTTGGGAAGTACATGGTCGCAGTGATAGTACCGGTAGCGAGGGGGGTGCGGACAGCAGCACGGATAAAGAAGGTAATAGCGAATTCACCGTTTGGACCAGGTCCAAAGCTGGCAAAGGTTTTGGAAGGGAGGATAAAGATGGAGGGATTGAGGGTTCTGGAGTAGATGGACACGGTAGGTGCGGAGGCTTTCGCGATATTGAAAGATATGACGTCCAAGGGGGAGTGACCGAGAGTTTGATTGAAGTTGTAGTCAATAAGTGGACCAAATGCGGTAGAAAGTGGAGCGGTCGGGTTGGCAGCGTGTGGGGCTATTTTCCGTCAATATCAGTTCCTACTTTGTTAAAATACAATATATTGGTCTTACCGCCAGTATCACTTAATTGAACGCCTGTGTTGCCACCTCCATTGGTGCCAAAGAACCAAGTGGCCTGAGCAGGTGCCACCATAGTCTTGTGGTGAGTGTTAATTTTACCAATATATCTAACAACATTGTTGTTATCAAGGTCGAGAGCCCCCTCTCGAAGGATCCATTGACGGGGAACAATGACATCGGAAAGAACAACATTATTGGGAACAGTGTCGAGCATCTTCTCGAAAACTCTGTGGCATGCATCTCGGAAAGTGGTGGGGTTGTTGAGATTTTGCATGGTGACGTTGCGATCGGAATTGAAAATTCGGAAGTCAGAGCGGGCGGAAACGTTAGCCCCAACGACTAATGGTCCACCTTTGCGGCCGGTGCCTGTAAGATATTCATTCACCACCATGTTATCGAAATTTAATGGAGTGGAATCGAAGGTATCATTGCCGTGAGAACTGTTCGATTAGCATTGTTGAAGTCTTTTGTGAATAAAGAGAGCGCTTACCCGGCTGTTTCAACTTCCTCACCAACTATTGAATAATATCAGAAATAAGACTTCGTTTTGAAAAAATCGGGTGGCCCATACCAATATCCGGAAAGTTAATTCTGTGTACTGCTCCAAGGGAATGACCACAAGCACTACGTTTTGGTAAGTTCCGAACATATCTTGTTATCTAATTGAGAAACGCACATAGACTGAATCATCTCAGTTTGGTTGAAACCAGCCTTGGCAAATGCATTGATAGAAAACTCAAGAGTATCGAATGGTCCCGGAACGCCTGCTGGGCCTGGACCAGTAGCATCAATACGTCCAGCACGAAGTCTGATGAGTGGCTGTGTCGGGTCACAGGAGAGCATGCTGGCAGCCAGTCCCTATGTTGTTGTTAAAATTCGAGGTAAACTTCTGTCATTGGGGAATCTACCATTGCAATTACATCAGATGTAGATCGGTAAATACTGGAATGGATAGCAAACTACTTTTCGTCAACAAAATTTCAATAACAGCTTGGGTCAAAACGGACATCATCAATAGAAGCATCAACGAACATGCCAATGTTCTCCTCACGACTTCCCTCGAAACCAATGGATGCGTCAAGACCACTGTATTCGTCAGTGTGCTGAACTGTTCGAATAAAAGGTTCCAGCTAACCCTAGGCCAGTGGATTTATCATGGGTGATCGCATCATGGAAAATGATTCGAGTCCATTGAGCAGCCGTTTGTTCACCCTCATCAGGATTTCTGAACAAATTGTTACTGCAAGGAGTGACACCGAAATCAATGGTGCCTGGTTGCAACATTCTTAGTTCAACCTCTTCGACTTTCTCCGCGAGAGTAATGCCATTCGCATCCGGACCAACTTGAGCATTGATTAAGCTTGGGAACTGCGCGAGCAGTGGAATCAAAGAGATGAGAAACATGTTGCTTGAGAAAAAGAATCTCGTTCTCTGTGGTGTTGAAGTTGATGCTGGAGGCGAGGAGTGAAGAGTATATGCTGTCCGGGAGAGGCAAGATCTTTGTACTCTATCGAGATTGCATTTGATATGCTGCCCATAAAGGTACAGACGAGATATATCAAGCCACTCCAGAGATATGGACCACACATGACATGAGTTGCAACTATTCGAATGGTTGTGATTCGTGAAATGTACTCTTGATTTGGGTGGCTTGGGGTGCTGACCCAGCAATTCATTCGCCTAGCAGTCTCTGAGTAGTATTTTCTTGATGTCGGGCCATGTCGTTCCCCTCGATCTCACGATACTTCTCATGAGGCGTTCTAGACTCACCGCTAACATCAAATTCAAAGTCATCACATTCCATTCAATTGGCTGGAAAACTGCCACTGTAAGAATTGGTTCAGAATGAGGAATCCACCGTCGCATTTGGGCCTGCTCATGTAGTGTAACCGTACTTCAATACTGCGATGAATCTGCAGGTGCAGGGCTCGTAAGAACGGATATGGATAACTTCGACTCAAATTTGGTAGAGCAAGCCGAAGCCCGAGTCCTGGTTGCTCCAAGGGCGATGTTCCGGCTGCCGAAAAAATCGTGTGGGTAATCCGATGGCCCCGTTTCCCACGTGGGGGGAAAGAGCTAAGAGCCAAAGACATGGCCACTAAGCCCGGATTGGATTGGTATCATCGATATAGCAGATGTACAGTAAGAAGGGATGTTAACCAAGGGTTCTCTGGCTCGCTTATGCAGGTCTTGTCATTTTTGGTATGCAGAACTTGTCAGATATGCAATAGTTGTCATGCATGCATGGCACTATGTATCAACGTGGGTGCTTCAGTTGATAACCGTTTAGACCTCGACTTCACCTCTGGTAATATCAAAACCTTTCATAGGTTGTGGTGGAGACTTTGTTCCCATCTCCCATACTGGAATCCAAAGTCTGGTGTTTTATCCAGCAGGTGAAACACCTAGACTCTATAGAATATCAGGCTGTTGGTGTTGGAATGCTTATTCCAACCTTGAATAACTGAATGCATTTATGTCCTATGGATACATTGATATTATAAAGTACAATTTAATTTCATAGAGGACAGAGCAGGATTTCAGAATGAGGAGCAACGAGATAGAAGGAGTTGCAGCACGCTTAAGATTTCCTAATGGGGAAAACGCTTGAATGCGGGATCGTATAACGAGATTTACTCTTCTTCATTCTTTGTCTAGAATACTTTGAACGAATAAGCAGTTTCCACTTCTAAATCCACATATCTGACCAGAATCCAAAAACATCTGTTGTTTACGTGCTTATAGACCCATCATTTGATCAGTACTGGTAGGTCATGCAAATCAATCAAACGAAGCTCTGACAGACTACTTAGATCTTACCAGGGAACGAGAAAGCTTCAGCTGACCCGAAGAAGCACTGAGCACCCTCCTCGCGCATTAGGATGACAGAGTTCTACGCAAGTAAAATCACAACGCTGAGGCCGACCATGAAATATTCCAATATAGATAGCTTCATCTCGACCCTGTCAGATCCTTCGCTGAATGGCTCAAAAGTACAGTGCAAACCCCTAGTGGGCGAATATTCATCTGCAAACCATCGCCACATGTGGCGCTGGCGATGAAAACGAATGCAGGGTCCAAAGATTTTATGTTGCAACTATATGCCTGTACCATTCCCGATAAAAGACTACTTCTGCACACTGTGCAGAGTTACACTGTACCTGTCTATCGAAGGATCAAAAATGTATGAATGCAACAGCCGTGACTCACAATAATAATGCTTGCTTTTGCACATGTACATAATTCTGTGCGTGCCAACAGAAAAAGAATAACTCGCAACTTGTAACAATAACATGAAGAAGCATTGCAACGGTACAGTAACTGAGGAATAGAAACAATGGCAACAAAAACAGCAGTCCAGATGTCACCATTCGTCACCCTGTCTCACAGCATCTAGCCGTTTTAACTGTCAACTTTTCGAACTCGCGCAGTCGAGTTTGAATGGTCCATTCCTAGCATTCTCGACGTCTCTGTTATGTTCGAACGACATTTTGCGGTTCTGTAATTTTGTCGAAACTGGGTACATTTCCAATCATTCATGACTCACGAAGCATTGGAGTTGATCTTCTCGAGGTGCTCCTGCATTGAAGATAACGAACTGATGCGTATCGGCTCCCAGGAGCGGTTGCGCCAGACATGGTCAGCTCCATCATTGCATTCGCTGCCCCATCTGCTCCGAGCGAGTTGCTGAGGTTAACGATGGAGAAATCTTCTTGGCAGAGAGATTTTCTGACGCGGTAACGAGAACAGAGGTGGATGTCGAGTAATGGTGAATTGCATGCCATACAAGAGCTTCTCGATGGAGTAACAAAATGTAAAGAACAGGTGAGTGTCCCGAAGACTTGAACACGAACTCAGGAGAATAATCGGTCTCAGCATTCAAATCAGCTCATGGATTGATGACAACAATTGCTCTTCCACCGTGAGGAGAGAGCATGACGAATATTGGACAGCAAAAAGCCACGAAGAGAATGAAGTGCTCGCTAGAGGGACAAGGCTGGTCACAAATCCAAGAAAAAACTTGAAAAGTTAACGATCACGTGCGAGTCATGCACCCACCCCTGGCGCTCCCCCACACCAACGTCATTTTGGATGCTCCCGCTGTTGCTGTGGGGAAGCTCGAGCTGTAAAGGAAGCTCCGGATCTGGCCAACAACAAAACCGCGAACTCCCCTTCCCATTTCCATGAACCAAAACAAACAACTTTACAAACTCAAAATCTCAAATAAAACTTCGATCTAAACTCAAGATCATCATCTTCAAAATGGCAGAAGACAGTGAATCTCGCTCTGCCGTCATCGACGAGTCCTCCATCTCTCCCATCAACAGACCAGGCCATGTGCGCCAGAACTCTCTGGAGAAGCACCTTCAACACCGACCTGACCCACAGGAGTTGAAGGATAGACATATCCTCTTGGATACAAATGCTGCTCCGTAAGTCTCTTCTTACTCCATTCAATATCTACCTGGAAGTCAATACAGAGATAGATTCCAAAATGCTGACAATGCGGGGTAATATACAGATCTCTGCAGGCAGCACAACAAGAACTCGAGCGCCAACGCGCGGCTGATTCCCTAAAGAAGGGCCTGGAGAAGCGTCCTCAGCGCGAAGAGTTGGTCGAGCGTACGTCTTTTTCTTACTTTCCAATGTTGCTAGTAAGAACTATGGACTGACAGTGGCGTGGTTACAGGCAACATTCTACCCGACTCGACTGCTGCACCAGCAATCCAAGGTCACCAACGCGAACTCGAAAAACACATGCGAGCTGATAGTCTTAACGAAAAGATTCAACACCGACCTAAACCGGAAGATCTGGTTAATCAAGGTATCTTAGAGGAGGACCCTACGAGCCCAACAAAAGATAATGATAAGTTGTATGAGGAGCGCATTCAAGACGAATACGCAAAACGTGAAGGAGGGGCATGATATTTGAATGTCGGGCATATGGCGTACTATAGGCTGGGATGGGAATCTTGTAGGAACTGGAAAAAATGACACAAAAAGAATGATGAAGGATCGACGGGCTCGATGAAGGATTTTGGAAGCACAATCTTTAGTTTTGATAAGGAAACAACCTTATCCAATTCCAAACGCCTCTCCAATATGTCCCAAACCCCTCGCTATGCCTAAATTCAAAATCATCATGACATTATACATTTCCAAAGAACAACGTTCTCTGTTTTGGATCCTTGGGAGTAACTCCCTTCTCTATTTTGGCCTTCTTAGCCACTGGAGCTGGAGTGGGTGTATGGCCCCTCGAAGCAGATTCTTGCACAACATCCCGGATAGTCTGTCTCGACAGACACAGATCAATGTGCTCATTGAATTCCCTCTCACTTGCAGTCTGCGGTCTTGAACATATAGGACAATCCCACCATTCTTCTTCTGGCGTCTCTTGCTTTTTGGGATTTGGCACAATCTCCTTACCATGATGTCTGCGTTTATCAATTTCCTGACTGAGAGATTCGAGTTCCTCAAGCTCATCTTCTCGCTCCTGCCTTTCTGCATCTTCGAATAAGAGCTCAGCGGGCCAGGTTTCCCATTCCCCATCATCGCCATCTTGAAGCTCAGCTTTCCTCTTCATAGTAGTAAGAAGCGATCCATCATTAGATTCATCTGTCGCTCGATTCCGAAATCCGAAGAATGACATTGTATCTGGTTTCTTCATGCTAACGAGATGTGTGCAGCGAAGACCCATCAACCGTAATCTCATTCCAGGGAATTCTTGCTCGAGCTTTGAAAGCATTGGGACCGAGTAGTTGTAGAGGTCATCAGCCTGATAAATTGCTTTTGGAAGAACTGTCTGTCGAGTAAAGACTTCATAAGTGTGGAGCTTTATTTTAATGCAGAGAGTTCTGCCTTTGAACTGTGTTCGGAGCATATCTTTCTCCAGTTCCTCGGCCGTGGCGCGAAGTTTGCTTCGTAGCTCGGCTGGGTTGCTCATGTCTCCAAATGTACTTTCTGTGCCCACGCTTTTTCTTTCGTATTCTTCTGCGGGTTGTACGCTTGTTCTTCCTAAGCCAAGATAGCATTGCATCAGAAAAGCAAAAGCTTTTTCGCCGAATAATTTGGAGAGATATTGCCGGTACTCGTAGATGTCCCCACATGTCTTTATACCGATCGCGCCTAGCTCTCTTTCGAATACCCGCCCAATACCATTCACTTTCCTCGTCGGAAGATCGCGCATGAATGCCATTATCTCGGTCCGATGACTGGGAAGTAAGAATTGACCATTGGGCTTATTTTGATTCGAACAAATCTTTGCGAGTTTCGCGTTCGCAGCAATGCCACCAGATACTGTAATTTTCGTCTTCTCGTGTATCTCCTTCCTCATTTGTTCGACTACTTCCGCTGGATTCATCTCATTCCTCTCGCAGTATTCCGTGATATTCAGATATGCCTCATCGATACTGGCACTCTCGAAGCGTGGATCGTAGTCGACAATGATCTCTCGAACCTCCTGCGCCTTCGCGGTGTATTTGTCGAAATTCAAAGGTATTTGAATCAGATGTGGGCATAGCTTCTTTGCTACAAATCCCGCCATACCACTCCTACAGCCAAATTTGCGCGCATGGTAGTTGCATGTTGTGAGCACACCCTTTCCCACGGGAAAAGGGCACATCCTTCAACTCTGGACGGTCCAGCTCCTCCACAGCCGCATAGAACGCATCACAGTCGATATGAACCAGAACTTGTGAAAGGTCGCGGGAGAGTTCCAATTCTGCAATATATTCATCTGCTCTCCTCCTGTCTGATGCCAGATCTAACTTCTCCAATTGCGCTTTTTTTGCCAGTATGCGCTCGATTTTCGTCGTTAGGTTCTTGTCTCGCACTTCCTCGTTATTAAAGAATTTTGAGCCTTTGGAAGCATTGTAAATGATCTCAGCGACCTATAAATCTTTAGAATAGGACTTATAAAAGTAATGTTTAGACCCACCTTCTGCTGATCAACATTCTCTTGTCCGGACTTCGTCAGCGATGGACCCAGCAAAGAATACCTTAAAGTATCGTGTTCCTTATCAGCAACCTCCCCAGCAGGAAGTTCTGTTGTCATCTCGAAAGCTCGCGCCAATTCTTGCGTATTTTTGTCATTGAGTGAATGCTGTCCGCAAACTACGGACGTTGCTGACGGAATTGAGGGCCTGAACGAGTTCTGAGGTAGACGTGTCACTAGCGCGAAATCGCGCGGTCACATGACACAGAAAATGATACTCGTACAATTTTCGTGCAACAGCGCAGCTTTCTCATTCGACTTTCTTTTGGAATTCTGCACAGATACGTAATCTTTTCAAACCATCCAAATCATCAATTATTGGCTAAGCTACCCGTGCGTTCAATCTTCGAATTCAGACAGACCGAACATATCGGCTGTATCTCACAATTGCTTTGCCCATTTCATTAGATCCAGCAGAGAACATCTCGGCTCAACACAATTCCAATACCTCCTCTCATTCGGATCTATTTATCTATACTCCACTCGCTTTCCATTGCAACCTATCTTGTAGTTGTGATTTATCGTCACAGGTCCGGAAAAGTCGATTTGACCTGCACAGAATTGCATCTACAGTCAAAGGTTAGCGCCATTCTCGTGCAGCGCAGATATCTTACCCCATTCGTGTTGATGCAGCAAATCGTGAGGGTGTTGCAAGAGGTGGAGCTTGCCGGTCCGCAAATCATGTTGTTTTTATCGCCAGAACAACAATACGGTGTACCAGTCGAACAATTGTTTGTTGCAATTGCTTCTGCTCAAGTCAGGACCGTATCAGACAACGTATTATCCGGGGCCGTCTAGGACAATTCAAGGGACCTTGCATGTTGTTTCGGGAACTAGGATTCGAAAATGGAACTTACCAATGGGTTGTGGTTGGGATTGAGGTGTTGGAACCTTTGGACAAACGGGACACTCGTTGCATTTGGGTTTTCCAAGCAATCCGTCCAGAATTCCAGGTTCGGGATATGCTTTTGGAGTTGCTATCGTCAGAGCACAAAACACCGAAGACACGGTCAGAAAAACTCCTTGGAAACGCATGATGGCTGGGATTTGAGGTATCAAAGTTCGTCTCACTGCGGTATAGACCGATCCGAAAAGTTATTTCAAAAACGTGGGAAAATATGCGAAGTTCAGTACTGAAAGCAAAGTTCTGCGAGTCAGAGAATCAAGTCAAATGCTGGAGAAGTATTTTAAGCGACGGTGAGGTTAGTGTCTTTGAAGTATTTGAATTATTAACATGATCTAGATTGGCGGAGAGTTCCCCTCTGCTTCATAGCCTCTAATTCTTTCGTCTCCTATCCCATATTCTTTTCCAGCAATATTGTACAAAACCCCATATCTAGACAAGAGCGACGGAGGGGCCCATTTCCGAATTCACTGTGCCACTGTAGCGGCATACTCATTCAAAACCGACGTATCCCCTCAGGATCGTCGCGGGCTTAAGAAATGAGCGCAATGTTACGCGAAGACCCTTAGTGTTGCTTCATTCCCAGACAGGAGCGACAACATGCTTTTGGAACAGGAGAGGCATGCGAAGATTAGCTGGCCCTGGATTTCCAACAAAAATGAAAAACAGGATGTATTCTCGAACAGGAAACTATCGTGACAATACAAACAAACCCGAGGCCTCATTTGAATCTTACACAACAGGCAAGCTTTAGCGCAAAGTTCCTAGGTTTCGCCCAAAACGGCTACATGAGTCTAACTGAATCTGATTGTCACGGGAATACAATTTGTCAGATGGTTTATGGGATTCCTCTTCCGTGCAACTTACACACCCAAGCTGGGCCGAGTCTCCCTCAAATTGATGGGCTACTGCTATGGTCGTTAATCATTAAACCACGGCTTGAGTTACTGGCGCCACATCAAAGACCTTGGCTATTACAGCGAACCTATCTATCTGATGTGTTTCATTGGTATTTCCGTTATGTCATTCCCAGGTTTACATTTTGCTTCTTTAACAATCAACTGGTGGCTAAAACATTATGATAGATGACTTTAACGAACTTTTTTACTTCTCTTTTTCGTCACGCAAAATGTTCTTTTGGGATTTTGCAGAAACGCCGTCCTTCGGCCTTCGGGACTGGAACTGGCTGCAATTATTTACATTTCATTGCCCCGAGTCTGGTAGCCAGTTATTCAGAGCTCGTGCGTCACTTGGACGGTAGTGTTGCACTCTTGAACACCTGTGGTAGCTGTTGTGCCATCGGGATCTTGCATGAACTCTGTATAGGTTGTGTTCACATCGAAGCCGAACTGAGCTCCCCTGGAATTCTTTATGGGATAGTTCGGCGAATTCCTTTGTTTGTATACCCACTGTATGTTGAGTGCCTCATCAGACACCTGACCCTAGCTCTGGTCTGGAGAGAGATATTCAATTTTGCTCTTTGGCTCGTGAATTTAGTTAAGGACGATTTAATGTTGTTCTTGCGAGTACCTATGGAGAGGAGACTAAAGTCTGGCGGAGGGTATGTGCTGCTTATACTGAAGTTTGTCTATCCATTCATCTCATTTGCATTCATCTTGAATACAGACGAAATTTTGTTCTTCATTCTGGCTGTTCTCTCCTTTTTAAATTTTTTTTTTTTTTTTTGGAAAAACTTGAATATGGCAAGCACTTTCCTCGGAAATGAGCAAAGACTCCAACGCCCTCCAGTGTGTCGGAGCTGAAAATGTCTGCATTCCAAACCGTACTCATGTCCAATCGAATCTGGAGAATAGAGAATCAAAGTTCGTTGGCCAAGTAAATATTCATCTTTAGGTGATAGCTGTCTAGACCCTCGTGTCACAACCTTACTTTACATCTGATTGACTTCAATGTGGGCCAGTAAACCCAAGGGCGAGCTGCTATTAGCACCTGAGCAATCACCTTGTGTTTACGAGAAGCCCAGAGCTTCGATTGAGTCTCTTGTCGTCTGAATATTACGCGTTTGGTTGAAAGACAGTCCCCAGAATCTCGTTAGCACAAATCAATATCCCGGTGGGCACAAGCTACTGCAAAACCCCGTTGTCAAATTTAGATTGGACACATGGTCCTCCAACTTGAAGCTTATGGCTAGGCCACGTCCTTGCATGGCTAATAATTTGACAATCGAGCTTGGATCCAGCCGTTGGCGCCCACCATGAGGTTTTGTTCTAGATTGATCTCGAGAAGCTATTTCGGGATCTGGACCATTGAGTAGCAGAGAAGAGCTCAGCTCATGCGGATAAACGAGAACAATACCTTGTCGAGTTACGCAAGGAGACTATACGACACCTCAGCATGTCCATTATGGAAGTTTTGCAATAGAGATTGGCCAAATTCAACCACCGTTGACCACAACCCGGTGATTCTTCAAAATCTATAAATTCAAGACGACCCGTCCTCCATTTCACTCATCATCAACTCAATATCTCTCTCATATTCCAGTTTCACAAACCATACCAATCACACTCAACCACCAAGTTCAAAAAGAACAGCAAACATGCAATTCTCCCAGATCTTTGCTATCCTTGCCTTCGCTGCAACTGCAGTCATCGCAGCCCCTCCATCCTATCTCTCCCCCACCTCCACCACCACCAAACAGTGAGTTGCCCCGAAAAAGTTTTGATTTGTCACGTACTGACAAAAACTTTCTGCAGAGCCATACGCTCCTCAACCACCAAGCTACCAACCACCAAAGCCTCAAGCACCCCCAGTCATCAACACCCAGAGCGTAAGTCGACGTAACAACAATCTTGTCACACTTAACTGACTTGTAATAGAACACTTGCTCTTCTGGAAGCCCCTTCTGTTGCTCTCCATCCAGCACTGGCGGAACCACCTGCGTTTCTAGCGTCGGAGTTGCGTGCAACACTGTTTCCATCTGTTGCAACAACTTCGCCAACCAAGCTGATGCCGTGAGTCCACCCAAGCCCCATGATCGTTTACAAATACTAATGTATCTTTCCACAGTCCCAATCCTGCTCTGGTATCCAGACCTTCCCCGGTCCCGTCGCTTTCCCTGGCTACCCGGGCACCCCACAATACTAGATTGTTGATAGATGTCAATGAGTTGTGCTTGGTCTTCTTGCTTGCCTCTGGATTTTTCACAATTGCCAAGTTGAATTTCGAGCGTTTCGGCATTGATCTATCAAATTAGAGGGATAATAAATACGGGGTAGAAAGCTAAGGTCCGAGGGGAGAGAAGGATGATGTGTAGTTTGTCTTGGCTTTTGTGATTTTTTTTTGATTTTTGAGGAGAGATTCTGTGGATGATTGATGGTGGGCAGTAGTAATGAATCAAACACTCATTTTGCAAAATTGCCATATGATTGGGAATTTGATTCACAAAAGTCACAATTCAACCTGACATTAAGTTTAAAGCTCTCGACTTCCAGAACATCTCATCCTGGAGAACTGTGCATAGTAAACAGCCGCCAAGAACTGGAGCAGCAACCGCAATGGTAACCGGATTTCCCCCATTGGTTCAAGGCCCACATTTAAATTTTGATGAACTCCCGTATGCATCGCGACGAAAGTTCCCCAAGCAAGACAATTTCCCAAGTCTATCAATTTAAATCGCAAAGATGAGGATGCACAGAGTGGTTCGGGTGGCAGCCTCCGTGGAGGTATCGGTACGAAGCTGTGCTTCAAGACCACGGTTTTTGTGCACCAATGCCACATTTGGGGGAATTGCTGCTTCGGGGATAAGGGGAGGTGGTTATGGTCTGAGGGCAACACGGAGACAGTTTTCAGAATCGAGGGTTTTGGGTGCCGCTGCTGAAGCTGTGTAAGTATTTTCCATCGCGGGATTGAATGTGGAAGTGGCAGGAATTTTGCTTGAGAGTTGTAGAAAGGAGAAAGGAGATATCATGGCGATTCCGATGCTGATGCTACTATTTCCACAGATTAAAGCAGGCCAGCGCGGATTCTGACAACTTAACTCAAGATTCGATTATCGAAAACCTGGATCCAGTCGAGAGGAACCGATTGGCACGCATAAGAAATATCGGTATTGCCGTAAGCAATTTCTATGGCAAGGGACAACAGAAGGGATACATACTGATAGATAACAGGCGCATATCGACAGTGGCAAGACCACTTGCACAGAACGTGTTCTTTACTATACCGGCCGAATCGCCACCATTCACGAAGTTCGAGGAAAAGATGCCGTTGGGGCAAAGATGGATTCTATGGACCTGGAGAGGGAGAAGGGAATCACCATTCAATCCGCGGCGACTTTCTGCGATTGGAAGAAGGTGGAGAATGGAAAGGAGGAGAAATACCACATCAATTTGATTGATACCCCTGGACACATCGACTTTACAATCGAAGTGGAACGAGCTCTGCGAGTCTTGGACGGTGCCGTTATGATTCTCTGCGCTGTCAGTGGTGTCCAGAGTCAGACAATCACGGTGGATAGACAGATGAAGCGATACAACGTTCCTCGAATCTCTTTCATCAACAAAATGGACAGAATGGGTGCCAATCCTTTCAAGGCAGTGGATCAAATCAACCAAAAACTTAAGATCGCAGCGGCCGCTATTCAGATTCCTATCGGATCGGAAGACAGCTTCAATGGTGTCGTGGATCTGATCGATATGAAGGCGATTTACAACGACGGGCCAAAGGGTATTACAGTGCGGGTGGAGGACACAGTTCCAGAGGAACTCAAGCAGCTTGCAGAAACAAGACGATCCATGCTGATTGAAACACTCGCGGATGTCGATGATGAGATTGCAGAAATCTTCCTGGATGAGAGAATTCCCACACCAGCCCAAATCAAGGCTGCCATTCGAAGGGCTACGATCAGCTTGAAGTTCACTCCGGTCATGATGGGAAGTGCTTTGGCAGATAAATCGGTTCAACCTATGTTGGACGCTGTCTGTGATTATCTTCCTAATCCAGTCGAGGTCGAGAACTTGGCGCTCGACAAGAGCCGAGGAGAGAAGTCTGTCAAACTTGTCTCATACAACTCTCTTCCATTTGTCGGATTGGCATTCAAGCTTGAAGAAGGCAATTACGGACAATTGACATATATCCGTGTTTACCAAGGAACTCTCAGAAAGGGCATGAACGTCTTCAATGCCAGATCAGACAAGAAGGTCAAGGTTCCCCGAATCGTGCGAATGCACTCCAACGACATGGAGGAAGTTTCGGAGATTGGGGCTGGAGAGATTTGCGCAGTGTTCGGTGTGGATTGTGCATCAGGAGATACTTTCACGGATGGTAGCCTTCCATACTCAATGAGCTCCATGTTCGTTCCAGATCCTGTTATCTCTCTATCCATCAAGGCAAAGTCGACGAAGGATTATGCGAACTTCTCAAAAGCAATGAATCGCTTCCAGCGAGAGGATCCCACATTCCGAGTTCACGTGGATGCCGAGAGTGAGGAGACCATTATCTCCGGCATGGGCGAGTTACATCTCGATATCTACGTAGAGAGAATGCGTCGTGAGTACAACTGTGAGGTCATAACTGGTCAACCACAAGTCGCCTACCGAGAGACCATTACGGAATACGTCGAATTCGATCACACTCTCAAGAAGCAAACTGGAGGTGCTGGTGATTACGCCCGAGTTATGGGATACATTGAACCCCTCGAAGTTGGACCAAATGGCTACCCCCCATCGTTCTTCAAAGAGGAAGTCAGTGGTATGGCTATCTCGGAGAAGTTCTTGTTTGCTTGTGACAAGGGATTCCAAGAAGCCTGTAAAAAGGGCCCTCTTATCGGTCAACCCGTCCTTGCCACTAAGATGATTATCAATGATGGTGCTATCCATTCAACCGATTCCTCCGAAATGGCATTCAAGAATGCAACGATGATGGCATTCAAGAAGGCCTTCAAGGAAGCCAAACCATCGATCTTGGAGCCTCTCATGAAGACCACTATCACCGCCCCAAACGAGTTCCAAGGAAACGTCGTCGGATTGTTGAATAAGAGAAATGCGATTATCAGTGAGAGTGAGATAGGTCCGGATGATTTTACTTTGATTGCCGACTGTAGTTTGAACGCAATGTTTGGTTTCAGTTCTCAACTGAGAGCTGCAACTCAAGGAAAAGGAGAGTTTGGAATGGAGTTCAGTCATTACGCACCAGCTCCTGGACAGTTACAGTAAGTCACTCGTTGAATCAGCGGTAACAATCTTCTAACACATTCCTCTAGGAAAGAATTGGTCACCAAATACGAGAAGGCGGTTTTGGCGAAGCAGCAGGCGAGGTAATGGAAAGGTCTTCTTGGATGTGTGTTATTAGATACTTCCTTTCTCTTGTAACATTTTGGCGAGGTTTCTTTAGAAATTTATATAGATTGTGTGGAGGTGTGCGTGTATGCCAGCATGGTGCATGGGAAAGGAAAGGAAAAGAAAATGGGTAGAGTTTGTACGAGAATGTACAGTACCTTATGTTACAATAATGAAAACGAGAAACATCTCACCTTACATCACAATGATTCAGCTAAGTGAAAACTGCGATCAGGCTCTAGTAGAGATGAGACTTCGCGATCGGAGATGTCTGGAAGGTTTTATTGTGATGTTTCATTATGTCTGATGTATGACCAGACAGCCCATTCTAAGCCTTCCCAGCTGTTGCAAATCATTTCTAAAGTATGGTATACAAAAAGGAATCTCGAAGGATCCTATCCCACCCCCATCGCAGAACTCCAGTAAAACAGTCCGTCAAGTCCAGCTCAGCGCGCAGCGCTTGTCATTACGTTCGTCGGATCCACTTAGTAAGTGCGTGCCTTGTGGGCGTGCTTTGAGGGATCATGTTGTGCGATAACCCACCAGGCGTCTGTTCAAAGAGTTAGTCGTTGAAGGATAGTAAATGAGTGCTGGGAGCTTACGAATGACACCTGGAATCCAACCCAGAATACTCAAACCGATGTTGATGAGGAAGTCGGCACCACATCCGGTCTTGAGGAAGACGGGGACGGGAGGGAGAAGGATGGCGAGCAGGTAGAGTAAGACGTCGGCCTTTGGTTTTGTGTTAGCGGTTCCTTTTATACGAAGGAGGGATTCGGTTTGAACATACGTTTGATGAAGCAACCATTTTGATGTTTCGAAGATGTTGATGAGTTGTGTAATCGTGTTGATATGAGTTGGTGTTTGTTAATTGTTGGTTATTGATTGTTCGTTAATGATTGAATAATATGATTGTATGTCTTTCAAAACAAAGTTAACAGCAGAGCAACACGGTCTTATATACCACTCCATCCTCATCCCTTCGCCATTGCCATCACGTTCACAGTACGACATACATTCGTACACTATGCCTCCTATGACGTCAAATCCCCTTCCCTCCCTAAGTCTTCTTTGGTGGACCCGCCAAATTTAAGCTTCCGAGCGATCCAGAAGGCGTAGAGTTGATCGTATGTTTGTTGCGCAGGCAGTGATGAGCCCCAAGAAAATGTTCAAAGTAAACAAATTCTTGATATCTAACTGGTTCACAGAACAAAGTTGGCAGGGACTGGCGTCATCTTGGCTATTTCTGTACCTTTGATTGGAAAGATATTTCGAGTGTTACTTGGTTCTGGAAGATGTGGACGGTTAGCCGGCTCGCCCAGTTTTCGGGTTTCGGCACCGAGGCGAGAGCGCCAAGGACGTTGCCGAGATGCGTTCGGGGGTCCCGAGATGGTGGTCTTGATGTGGTATTCACCATGATTCAAGATTTAAGGGATATGAATTGACGTATCATGCTATGGTTCCTGTTGAGAATCAAGACCCAAGAGTTGAGAGCAGCAACTTTACGGAGTACAGCTAAGATTGTGACACTCTCTGACATCAATAGCACCGTCTTCGGACCACAACACATGCCAAGGTATTGTGTACAGTATTGCGCTTGTCATCTGAAGATGTTGTTGCTAGCGTCTCTCAGAGAACTTGGAGAAAATATCCATATTTACCAATAGAATACAGGGTTGCTAATCTTCTGTCCATACTGACATCTATGAAAACACCATGTTCGACATCATCGCTCACCATCTCCGTACAATAAGACATCCAGCCATCAACATTAGACAGGAGTACATGTGACGCCGTTCACTTCATACCATGCATTTACACCAAACAATACAATCCTCTTCTCCTCGCAATCAGCACCATCAATTTCCTCCTAGTCCTGCAGAACCGCTTCCTCTTCTTTGAAGGTCTTATCGTTGTCAGCCCATTGGCTGGGCATGAAAACCAAATAACTAGTCAACTCTCGCCTGCCTTTCGCTCTCAGCACTCCGACCAGAGACACCATCTCCTTCATCTCTTTCCCTCTCCTGCTCATATAACTTTCTGAAATATCCCTTCGCGGTGTTGACAATGCTCGCTAGTTGCTCCTAACTCAAACGCATCGGGCAACAACACTGATTAAACAACACTCTCCAGTCTCCACATTCTCATCATCCTTTTCTGCTTCAACATTCTGGACCGTCGTTCTCAAATCTCTAGTATGTGCATCCAAATCATCCTTCTCCATCTTTTGGAGTCGAAATTCACACCCGTAGGCATGTCCCATCCCGCCGTCCATGGCTTTCCAAAAGTCGGGGCTCAATAATCCGCTCTCCCACAGGTTTCTCAAGCATTCACAGAGAATTGAACAAGGTTTTTGGGTTCCATTGCTCTCCTTTTCTCCCTTTACTTTCTCCTCTTCCTCTTCACCAGCACCCTCAATAGTGGCTCTTGGCGTCTCATCAACCTCATCCTCACTTCCCATACCACCACGAAGAGAAACGCCATGACCTCTAAACTCCAATAAATCATTCTTTCGATCCACCGTCGAGCAAACAAGCTCATGCTCATAGTCAAAATTAATGAGAATCTCATCTATAACCTTGAGGACTTCTTCGATAGCATAGCCCTTTTCCTCGTGGTAAAAGGGGAACGGAGCCAGTATGTTCTTGATTCGAGTGTCCGCGTGAGCTTTCTTTTGTTCTGGCTCGATTGGGATTTGAGGTGGATGACTGGTGGAGTACATTTGGGGCGTGGTACTGAAGTCGAGGATGGCGTTTCCAACGTCGATTTTGATTTCACTTTTGTTGTCACTGTCTTCGTCGTCGGAGATTGATGGTAAAGATAGAGTTGACATGGAGGAATTTTGATGGAGGTGAATGTATTTCTGAAAATTGCGAGAGCTATGTGGACAATATGGGCAAGTTCTCTTGGCACCTCGCTGTTCCATGTTCGGGAACATTTATGTGTGAAGAACGTTGTTATTGTATATGAATTATTTTGGTCTGAATAATATTTTCAGATACTGAAACTTTTCTTTGGAAGTTGAAGTACTTAATCTTAAATCGATAAAACTCTTGAAAAGATTCTTTAATCTGTACGATTGTTGGGAGCGAAAAGAGACGGAGTGTGTGATGAAGAAAGGAATGGAAGAGGGGTCAAAGAAATGCAGTCATATATGGGTCATGGACATTTGATAGGTTCTAAAAGAATCTATGAATGTCGGATGGAGACGAGACATTCATTGACTGTAGTGAATAATTAAATACTCTGACAAAAAGACAACTCACGAGCTGATTTGTTTTCATCGTTTCTCCATTTTTTGATTAAGTGCAGTACATTGAAAGGCTGTACGGATTCAACACAAGAGTTCCATTCAGTAGTGTCTCACAATCATTCATCAACTTTTCCTTGAGGGTTTCATCTTCTATTGGGTGAATTCGAATCATACATAAATCTTTGTTCAGCAGCGCGAGCTATTTACCTCACTTATCTTTGTGTACTTTTCCCCGCGCAACTTGGGAGCCCATTTGATCATGCTTCAAATCATTTCGAGACAAAATTTAACACAGTCTAAAAAGCTTCTTTCATAATTCCACAGATGTATATTCTAATGTAACATATTCTCTTCTCTCTCATCTCCCCATTTCCTCTCCACTTCAGGATACCCCAACGCCCTCCCTACCTCACACGCCTCCAACCACCTCTTCACACCGTGTACTCTACCGATCCCTAATATTGCATGTCCAACTTCATCTCCTTTATTCCTTTTCAATCCATCATGTCTATCCATAATCTCCCCCTCTAATCTCTTAAACCTCTCGTAATTCCTCATTCCTACTGTTGTAGCCTTCCGCTACTCTGCAATTACTTCTAGCTGTTGCTGTGAGTCCGAAAGTAAAGGTGATGAAAGTTAGAAGACAGTGGTGAATCTGATTTCTTCGCACTACCATCTTGCTTCTCATTGCCAATCCCTCCTACAAGCTGGTCCAACATCAAATCACTCACAGAATCATAATCCGGCCCGGCCATCACAATTGGTCTAAGAAATCGTGAAGCTGGCGGCGTCAATGCTCGTAAACTCTCGATTTGTCCCTGTTGATTAGCCACGTCACCTCCAAGCTTTTGTAACAAGAGGTTGTGTGCTTCGAAAAGCATTGCTACCTCAGGATCCCAGTGGTCTTCGTCGGATGTGGGATTGTTCATGGGAAGATGGTTCGAGGGCATGGGATTTTCGTGTCTGATGGTTGGAATGATGGTGCATTAATGGTGTCTACTGTGGTTTCTTGGGTGATTTGTTGCTACTGTTGGTGGACGTGGTGATGAAGAGGCATTTTGATCACCGGGCGGGGCTTGGAGGGGTGGTAATATTGACGAGATTTGTGCTCTTGAAATTGGGGGAGTTTCTGTTGAAAGTTTGGATAGAGTAGGTTGTAGTGACATGTGCTCGACTTCGTCCACGTGCTCAATTGTGATGCTTTTTCTCTGTTGCTCTCGACTTTGGAAAAGACTTGAATTTCATGAATCCTTACATCTGTGTCGTGATCTACTTGTTGATTCGGATTAAATAGGATTGCAGACTTGGGACAGCGCTTTCTGGGAACTTTCATAAATCCGTCGAATATCTGGATGAATTATTGCTTCCATGAACGTGAATACGAGCCCCATGAATGTTTTGAAGACAGAAGAAACAGAAGGTGGTAGGAAATGACACTGATACAAGAAAGTAATGGTCTGATTGTAAAATAGCAGCGCTGAATGTCCTAGAGTTCTAAACCTCTTGCGCGAGTAATGTAACGATGTAGTGCGTGATGCAGTGGGATGTCAACGACCTCCGCCAAATGCTGTGTAGTAATGCTCAGACAAAACCCTTCCTCCCCTAAAACTCTTTGCACCTGGCTTCAACCATGGTTCCTCAATGACTTCCGAGAGAGTAATTCTGTTCTTCTTCTTCTCCTTCTTCGTCTCCTCTCTGGCGGTTTTACAACCCGGGCAGTCGCAATGAAAACCATAATTATCATAGAGTGTGCGGGGCTGGGTTGTATAGCAGATGGTGATTTCCTCCCCCTTTTCGATTGGACGACAAGTTCTAAATTCTAGGCGGTCATTGGAGTGACTGTATTGATAAGTACAGGACTTGTATTGTGGACATGCGTGGTTGAAACGTGATGATTGTAAGAAGATGCCACCAGTGGTCCGGTCAATCTCGAATCTACGTCGAAAGTTAACATACCATGGGTAGACTGCGTGCCTAAACAGCCCAAACTTACCGATTGGTCATAAAACGAGCGATTAAGGGCCTGCTATCCAGTTTTTCCCATCCAAAAAGCTTATCAAACTCCTTCCTCTTCTCCACTGTCAACTTTGCATATTCTTCATAAATCTCCACCAGCTTTGATTTGAACAACGGTTTCTCTGACATGATGATAGTGCCAACCTCAATATTCTTAGTAGCAAACGCACCGTAACCTCTCTTTGCAGATTGTAGAACCTCGAAGAATTCCGTGGCGAACAACGGGGTTGTGCTTGGATTCAGAGGTTGAGGAGAAGGGAAGACAGAAGTTGAGACGGCCGGTGGAAAGGAAGAAGAAGAAGAAGAAGAAGAAAGAGGAGGTGAAGGTGAAAGAAGAGTTCGAAGAAGGGAAGCTGAAGTGGAAAGATTGAGGGAAGGAGCAGAGTTGTCTGGTGCAGGTCGGACTGGTGGAGGTACTGGGAGAGAAGAAGGATCGAGGGTGATGTGTTGGAGGAAGGCCAGTCGAGCGGAAGGGGCGGGAGATGAATTGGCTTGAGTTGAGGTGGGTTGATTTTGCCGAGCAGAAGGTATCTTCAATCTAGGACTACCAACCTCTTCTTGTTGAAAGGTAGAGGTGGTGTCTGCGGATGAGTATCCCTGGTGACCATGTTGAATGGCCCTTCTGTTGTAAAGAATACATCTTCCCACATGACGTTCCTAAGCAATTTTGATTAGCTCGTACAATACAAAGTAAGTTCATATTGAATCCCGATGAACGGACATTATCCCAAACAAACTTGTGCGTGAGTACAAACTCCTCGAATTTCGAGGTGGAACAGTCTACGGGGTCTGAGGAAGCCATCCTGTTCATCTCAGAGGGCTGAATGAAGTTTGATGGCCAGTTTCGACAGTTGAAGATGATTGAAGGTGTTGAGAGGAGAAGCAAGAGAGGGGGCATTAAGACGAGAGAAGTTGTCCGAAAGTCGCCAAGAATCCAAAAGGTGAAAACTGGAGGTAACCCTAGAACCGAGAACACACCAACTAGGAAAGATATATCGGAGGTTAAGCTGCTGTAGGCAATGATGAAATGAAAATTCCGAGGATTAATACAAGAAGCAAAGAATATTCTTATTGTTCTCACAGAAGAATGGGTACTCTTTTTGTGTTTGTGAAAGACGCTGAGAGTGATGCAAAAGCGGATTGCTGCCGAACCACACAATTCCCAGTCTGAAAGGAATGAAAGAAGAAAATTCGACAGTAACAATTATAAAAGACGAAAAAGAGAGAGTTAAGGAAGGAGAGACCTAAAAACAGTGTCCACTTTCATTCTTGGAGTTGACGAGCACGCCGCTTGCCCCATCAGTTGTAATCGAATACGAAGAAGCCTTTCTCCGCAATCTAATTGAAAAAGTTAGCCTGCTGAACATTGAAGGCTTACTTGAGAAATTTGTCGGGCTTGGGGAGAGAAACTTACAATTGCAACTCTTGCGGCAAACAGGATCCTGCGCCACGGAGCGGTGGCACTCTTTTATGTTGGGCCGTTGGTGTTGCGAAGAGGAAGGAGAAACAGAGAAAGCAGAGATATTCGGTTAGTTGAGATACAAAACTCAGGCTTAAATTGGTTAGTCATCCTAAATGGCGCTAACAAATACCAAGTGGATGCTAACACTTCACGTTAGAGTTAATAAGTGGGGTTTGTGCAGGTAAGGATAAGTACAAAATAGGCACGAACTCTAGCGAAGAAATCTTGAGCTTAATATAGATTCGGGAAGAAGCTACGTGGGTACAGTACATATGTAGGATTGTAAGATAGGAGAAATTGACATTACCTTCGGTTGAGCGAGGGAAAAGCCATGCCAGTGGAAAGTTGTCTGTCTTGACCTTACCCCACCCATTTTTGAAGGTCAAGGTATTCAACGTACATAAAGTCAAAATGGTGTTATGGTTTAACCGCCCTTTATGATGTGAAATTCTCCTGTACATAGGCCGCCAACTTCTCAAGACCTAGCTTTAGCACTTCGGTGTGACAGACAAACCCAACCCTCACAAACCCTCTGAACTCCTTTCCAAAGCACTTTGATCCTGGCACAAACATGACTTTCGTCTTTTCGAGAAGATCAATACAAAATTTAACATCGTCAACTGCCTGGCCATCTTCCTCGAATCGAATCATGGCAGTAGTTCCACCTGTTGGCTTGACCCAAGAGCAGAACTCGCTGTGTTCATCCACAAACGCTTCAAGTAGTTCAACATTTGTCTTTGCTAGTGTGATGTTGCGGGACAAGAGAGAGTGGATTACTGAACTAGAGAGTGCGTAGGTTGCCACTTGGTCGTCTAATTGGGAAACCGAGATCGTGGTGTAGTCGCGAGCAGATGCAATTTTCTCAATGATCGATTGGTCTCGAGAGGCAATCCACCCTACTCTGATTCCGGCCAATGAATATGCTTTGGACATCGAACCAGTGATGATGGTCTTCGAGTATCCAAGCGAGATCAAAGATGGTGGAAATTCGTCCGAACCCGGAGAGATACCATGGAAAAGTGGTCGGTAGACTTCATCTGACATTATTATGATGTCTTTTTCACGAGCGAAATCCACCAGTCCTTGAAGAACTGACTTTGGAGTAGTTGCTCCCGTAGGGTTATTTGGGTTGTTGATGATGATTATCTTGGTGTTCTCCTTGACCAGCTTTTTCAGATCCTCCAAATCTGGAACGTACTTCTTGCCCTTTCTCAACTTCCAGAGCGAAACTTCTGCTCCCAAACTTGCAGGAACATCGTAGAGTTGCTGATAAGTGGGATGCATGCAAACAACATGATCACCTGGTCCGACCAAGGCATACAAGGTGAGAAAGTTTGCCGCAATTGCTCCAGGAGTGATGAGAAGATTGTCAATGGGAAGAGGAGTGGTTACCCGGGCAGAGTAGAGATCTGCAAGACGAGTTCTTAGCGCGGTTGAACCTCGAATGGCGCCGTAGGTAAGTCTTGTTGAAGTGTTGAGAGGATGTGGGATGTTTGGATCTTCACACAGTTTGACTAGTTCGTCTATGGAAATACTAGCCACACAAGTCTCGGCAATGTTTATGACGCCTTCTGTGACTTCATACTTGTCCATCCACTATGAAGATTAGCAAGACTTTGTTGTTCTAATTGAAATAGATACAGATACTCACCTGTTCCACCTCAAAGAGGGGGAGTGCAACCATAGTAACAGCGGTGAAGGTCCAGAGTCTCACGAAGTACGATTGCTGAAGTGCAGACAAAGTACCGTACAGCAATTGTGATTTTGAATGTTGGTTCCCAGATGGTCAAGGTTTTCTCCTGTTAATTACTGTCCTGCTTCTTATAAACTTTCAGTCTCGCTAGCGAAAGAGTGGAACCACTTCACAGTACCTACCTACACTACAGTATCAATGCCCTCCAAAAGCTGCGGAGTAAGAGCATACCTAGACTGAGTAATGGGGTTGGAGTGTGATACAAACTGGTCTGGTGCTAGACAAGCACGTGGACACTTTAGCCGAAACATAGCCGACAGAGTCCTGGGCATCCATGGCTGTCGTCCGAGGCCTTGGCAACTCATCGCTGTGCCTGAACGGCTTCAACCGCGAACCACCTGGCTTCAACATCACCAGCTTTAACTCTTCTTCTAATTCCCTCGATCCTCTAGTATCTTCACATCTGCAGCTTCTCAACGACGCTGCTACCTTCATTTAATGTTGCGACACTTCTAAGCTTATACTTTGTGCCGGTCCGTCCCACTCTCTACAGCTTCCAAGCTCCACCGCCACCTTTAACCGGATAGCTACATCGAGACGTCAACAATACCTTTGGATACCTAAACAACAATAACAACAACAACTGCATCAGCAACGATAACTTCCTCGACAAGATGCGCGGAGCTTTAGTGCTCGTGGCGACTCTCTCGCTATCATGGACGGCATATGCTGGAAACTATTCAGTGGTAGATATGATGAAGGCGCAATCGTCCTTGATGGATGACAGGCCGGATAATTGCCCACCTTGGTTCGTCCCCATTCTTTCGATTTGAATTGTAGTAGCTAATATCTCGCAGCTTCAACTGTCTCCTGCCAGCCTTCACATGTGGTCAATACGCAAGCTGTAACAAATACGATGGGAAATGTTCATGCCCTGCTGGATTCGGAGGAGATGATTGTCTCACACCTGGTACGAGGCTAGGTCACCACATAATTTGGGCAGAATCGCTGACGAAATTTAGTATGCGGCGCATTGGCAGATGGTAAAAATCGACCCATGAGAGATCAGCCGTTCTGCGACTGCAAAGATGGATGGGATGGCATAAATTGCAATGTCTGTACGAAGAATGAGGCATGTAACGCACTGATGCCCGAAAACAAGGGAGGTGTGTGCTATCAAAATGGCGAGGTGGTGAACGAAAATTACCAGATGTGCGACGTCACAAATGTGAAAATTGTGGAAATCTTGAATGGGCAAAGGCCGCAGGTTACATTTACCTGCAACGCTGATAAGGAGACTTGCGATTTCCAATGTAAGTGCTCTAACAAGCTTCCGTGGAATGCGCTGAAATTGAATAGTCTGGGTGGAACAACGAGAATCTTTCTACTGCTCCTTGAATTCGTGTGTTTCAAACGCCGAAAATACCCACGACCAGAACAGTACCAATTACAAGTGCGAACACATTGAGTGTAGTTGTATTCCGGATCGCATGCTGTGCGGAGAAAACGGATCCGTCGATATCACCGATTTCCTCGACGAAATGATCAAGGGTCCTGCCACGTTTGAATGTCTTCAGGTTGAGGGTGGCACAAACAAATGTAAATTTGAGGAGCCTGAGATGGATAAATTGATTCAGCAAATGTTCTCCGACAGCAGCATTGAGCTCAACTGCAGAGCTGGAGAATGTCTGTACGAAACCCAAGTTCCTGGATATCAGAGACCGGTGAAGAAGATCAACACTCCACTGATTGCTGGTGTTATAGCAACATGTTCACTTTTCCTTGTTGGAGTCATCTTGACGATTTACTTCTTGTCGCGACGACAATTCAGCCATGGCCCCATTAATCTTGACGATTCTGATGACGAAGGTATCAAGTTGATGGCCGATCACAAACCCGCAACACTCTACTTCGACAACGTGTCATACAACTTGAATGGCAAGCAGATTCTGTCTGGGGTACAAGGAGTCGCTCGCCCAGGAGAGATTTTGGCAATCATGGGAGCTTCAGGCGCTGGAAAGACCACTTTCTTGGATATTCTCGCTCGAAAGAACAAACGTGGAGTCGTGGACGGAAATTTCTATGTCAATGGCGAGAAGGTTAATGACGCCGAATACAAGAATGTGGTTGGATTTGTGGACCAAGAGGACAGCATGTTGCCTACACTCACAGTCCACGAGACAATTATGACAAGTGCCTTACTCCGTCTTCCTCGGGGTATGGGACGAGCAGCAAAAGAACAGAGAGTTTACGAAGTAGAAAAGCAACTGGGAATTTCAGCTATTAAGGATTCTTTGATTGGCTCTGAGGAGGGAAAAGGTCGTGGCATCTCTGGTGGCGAAAAGAGACGAGTTGGTATTGCTTGCGAGCTTGTCACCAGCCCAAGTATTCTGTTCCTGGACGAACCCACGAGCGGATTGGACGCCTACAACGCGTTTAATGTCATCGAGTGTCTTGTTACTTTGGCCAAAACCTACAAGAGAACGGTTATTTTCACAATTCATCAGCCAAGATCGAACATTGTCGCGCTCTTTGATAGACTTCTTCTCCTTGCTAAAGGAAGAACGGTTTACTCGGGCGAATTTGATCAATGCCAAGAGTACTTCGACCACATTGGATACAGTTGTCCTCCAGGATTCAACATTGCGGACTACTTGGTTGACTTGACAATGCACGCGGGCGCTCTCAATCCACCAGAAGATGACAGGATTCCTGGTTTGGAGTCGGAGGGCACAGAAAGTATCGGACCCAGCAGCACTCGAGCCGTCAAATCCATTGCCAGCATCTCCGGAGGCAGTATTGAAGATGGACTTTCACAAAGCCCTGGGGATTCTTATCGAAGACCAAAAGGTAGCCGTAAGGACTCCGTGAGAACAAGGCAAGAACGAGAACTTTACACACGTAGAAGAGGTGGAGCTTCAACACCAGGCTCGCAAACAGATGAAACACCTCTTGATCCAAACGCAAGGACTACTGAACAATGGCTGCGACTTTCAAAGCAGCAGCCTGGCCAGGCTCATAACCATTCATTGGATGATCCAGACAATGTACCTCCTTCCGCAACAGGCAGTTCCGATTTAGATCATTTGGTCCGTGCATACATGAAATCGGATGTCGCAAGTAATATTCGCGATGACATTCAGCTTGCTGTGGACAATGCACAAACAGCAAATGGATCTGCAAATCGCGATGCCCAGACAAATGGATCGGCTGGTGTTGGTGCTATGGGTCGGGGATATGCCAGAGTCGGGTATATCCGCCAATTCTTGATTCTTTCACAGAGAACGTGGAGGAATCTCTACCGAAACCCGATGTTGATGCTCACACACTATGCTATCGCCATTTTGTTGGCTGTTCTTTCGGGCTTCCTTTTCTACGGTCTCACAAGCGACATTGCTGGTTTCCAAAATCGATTAGGACTGTTCTTTTTCATTCTTGCCCTCTTTGGCTTCAGTACACTATCAAGTTTGACAGTGTTTGGGGCTGAGAGACTGATTTTCATGAGGGAAAGAGCAAACGGTTATTACTCACCAATCACATATTTCGCTGCCAAAGTGCTCTTCGACATCATTCCACTCCGAATCATCCCACCAATAATTATGGGTTCTATCATCTATCCCATGACCGGATTGGAACCCGACGGACCTCATTTCTTCAAATTCATCCTGATCTTGGTTTTGTTCAATCTTGCAGCCGCCGGTATCTGCTTGTTCATCGGTATCATTTTCAAGGAAAACGCCGTTGCCAACTTGATTGGTAGCTTGGTCATGCTCTTCAGTCTTCTGTTTGCAGGCTTGTTACTCAATCAAAAGGCCATTCCAGACTCACTTAAATGGCTGCAAGCTCTGTCGATTTTCCACTACGGATTCGAAGCATTGATCGTCAACGAGGTTGCCTACAAGACTCTTGTAGACAAGAAATACGGACTAGACATCACCGTCCCTGGTGGATCAATTCTCAGCTCGTTCGGATTCGATACTCAGGCACTCTGGCCTGATATCATGAGTTTGGGCGTGCTTGCTGGTGCATTCGTCATTCTGGCTTACCTTGCTATGCACTTTTTGTTGGTTGAGAAACGTTAAGTGTGTCAGACAGATCGTTGGTGGTAATGGTGGTATCATAGAATCGCACATTGCGTTTCCTTTTCCGTCTGCTAGCACACTGCATGGGCGGGTTGTAGCCTTGGCGTTTGGTTCCTAGAGCATACATGTGTCTATAAAGCTTCTTTCATATATATTTGAGCACAAGGATAAGCAAAGAAAACTTGTTTCAGTTGCTGCAACGTCCTGTATTTTGTGGTTTGCCGCATATTTTCCTGTCATGACTTAGTGTTGCGTGAAACTCTTCTTGTCTACCTAACTAGGTAGTCGTTATGGGGGTGTGATCAGAAATGTTCTCGCATTGTTGTCTTGCCTGTTGTCCAATATGCTGGTATGACTAGCTTCATTAACAGTTTCGCCGTTGATGATTTGTTTTCTCCACTTGTTGTCGATTATCAAGGATTCATGTAACGCTGGTATTGTCATTGTCACGTTGTTGCCGCTAAGTCCGTTTCTGGGTATCCTTCCTGTGGGGAAACTATTTCCTCTATGTATTGATTAAAACATCAGTCAAAGATAGCTAATATATATTGTTTTGTGGTATCTCTTCTGCTCATCCTGTGACCCTCAGCACAGATAGTTTGTGCTTTCCTTAGTGGAAATTTCCTGATGTTTGTGTTCAAGATGACCTCCATCACATCTTCGCATAACTCGCCATGCAAATTCTCTGGACCACTTTCACTACCTATTCTAAGCAGAAGGCTGGCAGTCATTACAAGCATCAATCGGCAATATCACCAGCTTTGGGCGTCGTTACCCGATCTATGTCATATATCCCATTCACCCTCAATGGACAACCTAGTGCGGCAAGGTATCGTTCAAGCCAAAAGACATCAACTGCTAATAAGCGTTCAGCGGCTTCTGGTACTTTTTTCCAGTCGGTTTACATTATTTACCACCCATTAAGTCCTCTTCTTCCACTGCCCCGAAGGACAAATCAGCCCCCGCCAAGGTATTCAGTGCAAGGCGTAGTACCTGGCAACAGGAATCACTTTACCATTCACCATCGACGCCTCTTAGAGAGTGGGTGTCTCTGCGCTAGCCGGATTATGATGATTTAGGTTCGGGGAAATGCGCTCCTAAACGAGGGGTCTACTCAAGAGCCCGGCGGGTGCGAAATGACCTGGTCTTCTCCTCCTTCCGCCATGTTGCGATACGACAGCCCCGATACCTTAGACGCACCTTTTTGTCAATTCGGTAGACCTTTGAAGATACAATTTCAACACAAAACTTTCTGGCAGATCTTCCTTCTTTCCGCTCAGACTTCGCCATGCCTTTTCCCCCTTCCCTCCCTACCTACCTTGCCCTTCCTCACAAGTCGCCTAGCCATTTAGCGGCAATGAGATCGTGTCACCCTAGAACACATACGTGCGCCTCCTGATCCAATCGAGCCAATTCGAGACCCTGAATAGCTTCGCGAGATATAAGAGTCTGCCGAGGAAGAGTTCCCTGGGGAGAGCTCAGAAGTAGCACTGCGCAAGTATCTTGTCGCTCATGACCAGGTCACGTTCTCCCACAACAAAGATCGAAGAAAAGCGAACTTATCTCCCCGCGAAACGATACACAGAAGCTTGTGTGGCTCACAAGGACAACTTTCCACTATGTTTTATGATCATTATCATCATTGTGCAAAATGCTTCGAATCAGCTAAACTCAAATAATCAGATTTGCAAATGTAGCACTTTAAACAAGAAGACTAGAGAAAACTACCTTCGATTTCCACCGATGAGGAGATGACTACACGCAAACTGTTCCAATTTCAGAGAAAAGAGATAGCACCAACAAATTCCCAGCGGGTGAAACAGTCATACCATATGAAATGGATATGCCCACTAGATGCCACACATGGGTGGGTAAGATAAACTACTCTTGGTTCAATTCACCTCTGACGTGCTTTAGCCACAGACTCATGGATGCGCATTGTACTGCAGTTCATCCTGGCCTGGGCTTGAGATTGACTTGAACGTGGACCCTGATCTGGATCTAGACTGATGCAGAGAAGTAAATCCCATCCAAGTAGGGACGACGTGACTGAAATATTTACTTGCGCGCTATCCGAATTCTGGGAAGAAGGATCTCGACTATTTTTGAGAAGCAGTCGCTCGCAGACGTTTTACGAAAGGAAGTTCAACTTCGAAAAATTGCCAGAAGAAGAAAGAATACCTATGAAAAAACGCAGGATTAAACAGTTCATCGGACAGCCGGCTCTTCTTCGTTCACCCAAGACAACATGAAGGTTGAGATATTCGAAAATCACGATTTTCAAGTAACCTTACACCGATTTAAAAACAAAGGACCTCGATGCCTTCAACTGCCAGCTAATCTGACCAAATATATATATCGTTCTACCATGAATCAAATTTAAATCAAGAGAAGTTTTCCGAGCTTCTGGTCGTTGAAGAAGAAAGATTCGAAAGGATCCAAGCGCTAGTCGCAGATGTTGAGTTGATGACCATGCTCCTTCTCGAGGACACCGCGGGCTCATTACCGGTGCTGGCCTAAGTGGTTTTAACAACCAAACATCATAACACTAACATTTTAGCCATCCCAATTTTATTGATACATCGAGATAAGTTCTGCCACATAGAAAGCTCTTATAACAACACAGTATTCTGTTCGATCCCATTGATCATTTCGTCACTTCAGCTCAACAGCCACACACCCTTCCCAAAAAACCACAATCATGTGCATTTCCCTTAAAGAACTATAGAGTGATACTTCCAAAGTCGAAATTCAAAGCATCTATCTACCAAACAATGTACAAGAAGAAGAAGGAGTCAATCGACTTGTTTATGAACCGAAAATGCGTGCAACTTATCGTATTATATGCTAGCCTCCATCCAAGTCGAAACTCAAAAAATCTACTGTCAATGAGAAAGATTTTGGATGCTAGACTATGTCAAAGATCGGACCCCGAGAAAATCCCAGCTATCGGTTTTACTCTCCATCTTTTAAATATTGACTCACGCTCTCAAATTCGCATTTAAAGAGCAAAAGCACCAACAACTCCCAAGAGTCCTGCAACGGCACCAGCACCCACGAGGGAAGATGCGCCACCGGTAGGAACGAGTGATGAAGAACGAGTGGTTGTGCCTGAACCGGCAGCTACAGCGCTGGTGGAGGTTGAGGTAGAGGTGATGGTGTTGTTGGAAATTGTGCGGATGGGCGCGACGCTTGTCAAGGTCCTTGGACCGTCGCAGTGCCACTGTAACAAAAATGTGTCAGCAGATTTGTTCCCAAAGCATAGAGAAGATGGAATTCTCAATGGAGGTG